>CAXKVX010001497.1:0-47511 GCA_964058865.1 Eleocharis quinqueflora
ACAAAACATCTTATTTTACTAAAAGATGTGTTTCAGATCAAATTACTTCGTTTATAGGTTGTAACGTTTCAAAAAGATCCACAAAGCATCATAGCCTACTACAAGAAATGTATGTTCTTCGAGTACTTCATTTTAGTGTCGTAATCATTCACTAACCCACCATGAAGAAGCATAGAATACCAATCTAAGTGCTTCATGTCCGGGAACATCATTTATGGGCAGTAAACTATCAAGAAAGCGCCAAAAAGCATATTATCCTACTACAAGAAGTGTTTCTGATCATAGTACTTCATTTATGGGTGGTAATCTTTCAAGAAAACACCACAAAGCATCATATTCTACTACGAGAAGTGTTTCTGATCCGAGTACTTCTTTTATGGGTAAACTTTATTGAAAACTCCACAAAACATCATAGGCTACTACGAGAAGTATTTCTTTTTCGAGTTTCATATAGAGGGGTAAAAAATCAATTAAACCCCACAAAGAAGCATAGAATACCAATCTAGGTGCTTCATGTCTGAGTACTTCATTTAAGGGTGATAACCATTAAAGAAAACACCAAGAAACATCTAAGCCTTACCAAGAGAAGTGTTTCATATCAAACTACATCGTTTATAGATGGTAACGTTTCAAGAAAATCCCACAAAACATCATAGTCTATTACAAGAAGTGTATGTTCTTCAAGTACTTCATTTAAGTGTGGTAATCATTCGCCAAACCACCACAAAGAAGCATAGAATACAACTCTAAGTGCATCGTATCCGGGTACGTCATTTATGGGCGGTAAACAATCAAGAAAGCACCACAAAGCATCTTATCCTACTACAAAAAATGTTTCTTATCTGAGTACTTTATTTATGGATTGTAACCATTCAAGAAAACACCACAAAGCATTTGATTCTACTACGAGCAGTATTTCTGATATGAGTATTTCATTTATTTGTGGTAACCATTAAATAAAACACCACAAAGCATCTTATCCTTCCACGATAAGTGTTTTGGTCAGAACACTTCATTTGTGGGTGGAAACCATTAAAGAAAACCCCAAAAGCATCTTATCCTACTATGAGAAGTGTTTGTTATGCGAATACTTCATTTGAGGGTGGTAATCTTTCACTAAAACACCAAGAAGGAGCCTAGATGACCACTCTAGGTGCTTCATGTCTGAGTACTTCATTTAAGGGTGATAACCATTAAAGAAAACATCACAACACATCTTATCCTACTAAGAGAAGTGTTTCAGATCGAATTACTTTGTTTATAGGAGGTAACGTTTCAAGAACACCGCACAAAGCATCATAGCCTACTACAAGAAGTGTATGTTCTTCGATTACTTAATTAAGTGTGGTAATCATTCACTAAACCACAACGAAGAAGCATAAAATACCACTCTATGGACTTCATTTCCGAGTACTTCCTTTATGGGTGGTAACAATCAAGAAAACATCACAAATCATCTTATCCTACTACGAGAAGTTTTTCTGATCTGAGTACTTCATTTATTAGTGGTAACAATTCAGGAAAACACCACATATCATTATATCCTTCTATGAGAAGTGTTTCTGATCAGAGTACTTAATTTATGGGTGGTAACCATTAAAGAAATACCACAAAACATCTTATATGTTACGAGAAGTGTTTCAGATCAAAGTACTTCATTATGGGTTGTAACAATTCAAGAAAACACCAGAAAGCATCTTATCCTACTACGAGAAGTGTTGCTGGTCATAGTACTTCATTTAAGGGTCGTAATCTTTCAAGAAAACATCACAAAGCATCATATCCTACTACGAGAAGTGTTTGTTCTGTGAATACTTCATTTAAGGTTGGTAATCTTTAACTAAAACGCCATTAAGGAGCATAAATTACCACTCTAAGTGTTTCGTGTCCGAGTACTTCATTTAAGGGTGGTAACCATTAAAGAAAATATCAGAAAGCATATTTTTCTACAACGAGAAGATTTTCTGGTCTGAGTACTTCATTTATTAGTGGTAACAATTCAAGAAAACACCACAAATCATTGTATCCTTCTATGAGAAGTGTTTCTGATCAGAGTACTTCATTTTTGGGTGGTAACCATTAAAAAAAATACCACAAACATATTATACTACGAGAAGTGTTTCAGATCAGAGTACTTCATTATGGGTTGTAAAAATTCAAGAAAACACCAGAAAGCATCTTATCCTACTACGAGAAGTGTTTCTGGTCATAGTACTTCATTTAAGGGTCATAATCTTTCAAGAAAACACCACAAAGCATCATAGCCTACTACGAGAATTGTTTGGTCTGTGAATACTTCATTTAAGGTTGGTAATCTTAAACTAAAATGCCATGATGGAGCATAAATTACCACTCTAAGTGTTTCGTGTCCGAGTACTTCATTTAAGGGTGTTAACCATTAAAGAAAATATCAGAAAGCATCTTTTTCTACAACGAGAAGATTTTCTGATCTGAGTACTTCATTTATTAGTGGTAACAATTCAAGAAAACACCACAAATCATTGTATCCTTCTATGAGAAGTGTTTCTGATCAGAGTACTTCATTTTTGGGTGGTAACCATTAAAAAAAATACCACAAAACATCTTATATACTACGAGAATTGTTTCAGATCAGAGTACTTCCTTATTGGTTGTAAAAATTCAAGAAAACACCAGAAAGACTCTTATCCTACTACGAGAAGTGTTTCTGGTCATAGTACTTCATTTAAGGGTCGTAATCTTTCAAGAAAACACCACAAAGCATCATAGCCTACTACGAGAAGTGTTTCTTCTGTGAATACTTCATTTAAGGTTGGTAATCTTAAACTAAAACGCCATGAAGGAGCATAAATTACCACTCTAAGTGTTTCGTGTCCGAGTACTTCATTTAAGGGTGGTAACCATTAAAGAAAATATCATAAAGCATCTTTTTCTACAACGAGAAGATTTTCTGATCTGAGTACTTCATTTATTAGTGGTAACAATTCAAGAAAACACCACAAATTATTGTATCCTTCTATGAGAAGTGTTTCTGATCAGAGTACTTCATTTTTGGGTGGTAACCATTAAAAAAAGTACCACAAAACATCTTATATACTATGAGAAGTGTTTCAGATCAGAGTACTTCATTATGGATTGTAACCATTCAAGAAAACTCCAGAAAGCATCTTATCCTACGACGAGATATGTTTCTGATATGAGTAATTCATTTATTTGTGGTAATCATTCAATAAAACACCACAAACCATCTTATCCTACTACGAGAAGTGTTTCTGCTCTGAGTTCTTAATTTATGGGTCGTAACCATTGAAGAAAACACCACAAAGCACCTAATCCTACTACGAGAAGTGTTTCTCATCATATTACTTCATTTATGGGTTGTAACCTTTCAAGAAAACTCCACAAAGCATCATAGCCTACTACGAGAAGGGTTTGTTCTGTGAATACTTCATTTAAGGTTGGTAATCTTTAACTAAAACGCCATTAAGGAGCATAAATTACCACTCTAAGTATTTCGTGTACGAGTACTTCATTTAAGGGTGGTAACCATTAAAGAAAACACCAAAAAACATCTTATCCTAATTCGAGAAGTGTATCAGATCATTTACTTCATTTATGGGTGGTAACGTTTGAAGAAAACCCCCACAAAGCATCATAGCCTTCTACGATAAGTGTTTGTTCTCCGAGTACTTCATTTAAGTGTTGGTAGCTTTCACTAAAACACCAAGAAGGAGCCTAGATGACCACTCTAGGTGCTTCATGTCTGAGTACTTCATTTAAGGGTGATAACCATTAAAGAAAACATCACAACACATCTTATCCTACTAAGAGAAGTGTTTCAGATCGAATTACTTTGTATATAGGAGGTAATGTTTCAAGAACACCACACAAAGCATCATAGCCTACTACATGAAGTGTATGTTCTTCGAGTGGTTCATTAAGTGTGGTAATCATTCACTAAACCACCATGAAGAAGCATAGAATACAACTCTATGTGCTTCATGTCCGGGTACATCATTTATGGGTGGTAAACAATCAAGAAAACATCACAAATCGTCTTATCCTACTACGAGAAGTTTTTCTGATCTTAGTACTTCATTCATTAGTGGTAACAATTCAAGAAAACACCACAAAACATTTTATCCTTCAATGAGAAGTGTTTCTGATCTGAGTACTTCATTTATGGGTGATAACCATTAAAGAAAATACCACAAAACATCTTATATACTACGACAAGTGTTTCAGATCAGAGTACTTCATTTGTGGGTAAACTTTAATGAAAACTCCACAAAACATCATAGCCTACTACGAGAAGGGTTTCTTCTTCGAGTACTTCATTTAAGAGTGGTAACCATTCACTGAAACATGTCGAAGAAGCATAGAATACCACTCTATGTGCTTCATGTCCGAATACTTCATTTATGGGTGGTTAACAATCAAGAAAACACCACAAATCATCTTATCCTACTACGAGAAGTGTTTCTTCTCCGATTACTTCATTTAAGGGTGGTAACCATTCACTAAAACACCACAAAGCATCTTATCCTTATACGAGAAGTGTTTCTAGTCAGAGTACTTCATTTATTAGTGGTAACCATTAAAAGTAAAAAACCAAAAAGCATCTTATCTTACTACGAGAAGTGTATCAGATCGGTTACTTCATTTATGGGTGGTTACGTGTGAAGAAAACCACACAAAGCATCATAGCCTACTACGTGAAGTGTTTGTTCTCCGAATACTTCATTTAAGGGTGGTAACATTTCACAAACACAACAAGAATGAGCCTAGATTACCACTTTCATGTCTGAGTACTTCATTTAAGGGTGATAACCATTAAATAAAACACCACAAAACATCTTATTTTACTAAAAGATGTGTTTCAGATCGAATTACTTCATTTATAGGTTGTAACGTTTCAAAAAAATCCACAAAGTATCATAGCCTACTACAAGAAGTGTATGTTCTTTGAGTACTTCATTTTAGTGTCGTAATCATTCACTAACCCACCATGAAGAAGCATAGAATACCAATCTAAGTGCTTCATGTCCGGGAACATCATTTATGGGCAGTAAACTATCAAGAAAGCACCAAAAAGCATATTATCCTACTACAAGAAGTGTTTCTGATTATAGTACTTCATTTATGGGTGGTAATCTTTCAAGAAAACACCACAAAGCATCATATTCTACTACGAGAAGTGTTTCTGATCCGAGTACTTCATTTATGGGTAAACTTTAATGAAAACTCCACAAGACATCATAGCCTACTACGAGAAGGGTTTCTTCTTCGAGTACTTCATTTAAGAGTGGTAACCATTCACTGAAACATCTCGAAGAAGCATAGAATACCACTCTATGTGCTTCATGTCCGAGTACTTCATTTATGGGTGGTTAACAATCAAGAAAACACCACAAATCATCTTATCATACTACGAGAAGTGTTTCTACTTCGAGTACTTCATTTAAGAGTGGTAACCATTCACTAAAACACCACAAAGCATCTTATCCTTATACGAGAAGTGTTTCTAGTCAGAGTACTTCATTTATAAGTGGTAACCATTAAAAGTAAAAAACCAAAAAGCATCTTATCCTACTACGAGAAGTGTATCAGATCGGTTACTTCATTTATGGGTGGTTACGTGTGAAGAAAACCACACAAAGCATCATCATAGCCTACTACGCGAAGTGTTTGTTCTTCGATTTACTTCATTTAAAGGTGGTAACATTTCACAAAAACAACAAGAATGAGCCTAGATTACCACTTTCATGTCTGAGTACTTCATTTAAGGGTGATAACCATTAAATAAAACACCACAAAACATCTTATTTTACTAAAAGATGTGTTTTAGATCAAATTACTTCGTTTATAGGTTGTAACGTTTCAAAAAGATCCACAAAGCATCATAGCCTACTACAAGAAATGTATGTTCTTCGAGTACTTCATTTTAGTGTCGTAATCATTCACTAACCCACCATGAAGAAGCATAGAATACCAATCTAAGTGCTTCATGTCCGGGAACATCATTTATGGGCAGTAAACTATCAAGAAAGCACCAAAAAGCATATTATCCTACTACAAGAAGTGTTTCTGATTATAGTACTTCATTTATGGGTGGTAATCTTTCAAGAAAACACCACAAAGCATCATATTCTACTACGAGAAGTGTTTCTGATCCGAGTACTTCATTTATGGGTAAACTTTAATGAAAACTCCACAAGACATCATAGCCTACTACGAGAAGGGTTTCTTCTTCGAGTACTTCATTTAAGAGTGGTAACCATTCACTGAAACATCTCGAAGAAGCATAGAATACCACTCTATGTGCTTCATGTCCGAGTACTTCATTTATGGGTGGTTAACAATCAAGAAAACACCACAAATCATCTTATCATACTACGAGAAGTGTTTCTACTTCGAGTACTTCATTTAAGAGTGGTAACCATTCACTAAAACACCACAAAGCATCTTATCCTTATACGAGAAGTGTTTCTAGTCAGAGTACTTCATTTATAAGTGGTAACCATTAAAAGTAAAAAACCAAAAAGCATCTTATCCTACTACGAGAAGTGTATCAGATCGGTTACTTCATTTATGGGTGGTTACGTGTGAAGAAAACCACACAAAGCATCATCATAGCCTACTACGCGAAGTGTTTGTTCTTCGATTTACTTCATTTAAAGGTGGTAACATTTCACAAAAACAACAAGAATGAGCCTAGATTACCACTTTCATGTCTGAGTACTTCATTTAAGGGTGATAACCATTAAATAAAACACCACAAAACATCTTATTTTACTAAAAGATGTGTTTTAGATCAAATTACTTCGTTTATAGGTTGTAACGTTTCAAAAAGATCCACAAAGCATCATAGCCTACTACAAGAAATGTATGTTCTTCGAGTACTTCATTTTAGTGTCGTAATCATTCACTAACCCACCATGAAGAAGCATAGAATACCAATCTAAGTGCTTCATGTCCGGGAACATCATTTATGGGCAGTAAACTATCAAGAAAGCACCAAAAAGCATATTATCCTACTACAAGAAGTGTTTCTGATTATAGTACTTCATTTATGGGTGGTAATCTTTCAAGAAAACACCACAAAGCATCATATTCTACTACGAGAAGTGTTTCTGATCCGAGTACTTCTTTTATTGGTAAACTTTATTGAAAACTCCACAAAACATCATAGGCTACTACGAGAAGTATTTCTTTTTCGAGTTTCATATAGAGGGGTAAAAAATCAATTAAACCCCCACAAAGAAGCATAGAATACCAATCTAGGTGCTTCATGTCTGAGTATTTCATTTAAGGGTGATAACCATTAAAGAAAACACCAAGAAACATCTAAGCCTTACCAAGAGAAGTGTTTCATATCAAACTACATCGTTTATAGATGGTAACGTTTCAAGAAAATCCCACAAAACATCATAGTCTATTACAAGAAGTGTATGTTCTTCAAGTACTTCATTTAAGTGTGGTAATCATTCGCCAAACCACCACAAAGAAGCATAGAATACAACTCTAAGTGCATCGTATCCGGGTACGTCATTTATGGGCGGTAAACAATCAAGAAAGCACCACAAAGCATCTTATCCTACTACAAAAAATGTTTCTTATCTGAGTACTTTATTTATGGATTGTAACCATTCAAGAAAACACCACAAAGCATTTGATTCTACTACGAGCAGTATTTCTGATATGAGTATTTCATTTATTTGTGGTAACCATTAAATAAAACACCACAAAGCATCTTATCCTTCTACGATAAGTGTTTTGGTCAGAATACTTCATTTGTGGGTGGAAACCATTAAAGAAAACCCCAAAAGCATCTTATCCTACTATGAGAAGTGTTTGTTATGCGAATACTTCATTTGAGGGTGGTAATCTTTCACTAAAACACCAAGAAGGAGCCTAGATGACCACTCTAGGTGCTTCATGTCTGAGTACTTCATTTAAGGGTGATAACCATTAAAGAAAACATCACAACACATCTTATCCTACTAAGAGAAGTGTTTCAGATCGAATTACTTTGTTTATAGGAGGTAACGTTTCAAGAACACCGCACAAAGCATCATAGCCTACTACAAGAAGTGTATGTTCTTCGATTACTTAATTAAGTGTGGTAATCATTCACTAAACCACAACGAAGAAGCATAGAATACCACTCTATGGACTTCATTTCCGAGTACTTCATTTAAGGGTGGGTACCATTAAAGAAAATATCAGAAAGCATCTTTTTCTACAACGAGAAGATTTTCTGATCTGAGTACTTCATTTATTAGTGGTAACAATTCAAGAAAACACCACAAATCATTGTATCCTTCTATGAGAAGTGTTTCTGATCAGAGTACTTCATTTTTGGGTGGTAACCATTAAAAAAAATACCACAAACATATTATACTACGAGAAGTGTTTCAGATCAGAGTACTTCATTATGGGTTGTAAAAATTCAAGAAAACACCAGAAAGCATCTTATCCTACTACGAGAAGTGTTTCTGGTCATAGTACTTCATTTAAGGGTCATAATCTTTCAAGAAAACACCACAAAGCATCATAGCCTACTACGAGAATTGTTTGTTCTGTGAATACTTCATTTAAGGTTGGTAATCTTAAACTAAAACGCCATGAAGGAGCATAAATTACCACTCTAAGTGTTTCGTGTCCGAGTACTTCATTTAAGGGTGGTAACCATTAAAGAAAATATCATAAAGCATCTTTTTCTACAACGAGAAGATTTTCTGATCTGAGTACTTCATTTATTAGTGGTAACAATTCAAGAAAACACCACAAATTATTGTATCCTTCTATGAGAAGTGTTTCTGATCAGAGTACTTCATTTTTGGGTGGTAACCATTAAAAAAAGTACCACAAAACATCTTATATACTATGAGAAGTGTTTCAGATCAGAGTACTTCATTATGGATTGTAACCATTCAAGAAAACTCCAGAAAGCATCTTATCCTACGACGAGATATGTTTCTGATATGAGTAATTCATTTATTTGTGGTAATCATTCAATAAAACACCACAAACCATCTTATCCTACTACGAGAAGTGTTTCTGCTCTGAGTTCTTAATTTATGGGTCGTAACCATTGAAGAAAACACCACAAAGCACCTAATCCTACTACGAGAAGTGTTTCTCATCATATTACTTCATTTATGGGTTGTAACATTTCAAGAAAACTCCACAAAGCATCATAGCCTACTACGAGAAGGGTTTGTTCTGTGAATACTTCATTTAAGGTTGGTAATCTTTAACTAAAACGCCATTAAGGAGCATAAATTACCACTCTAAGTATTTCGTGTACGAGTACTTCATTTAAGGGTGGTAACCATTAAAGAAAACACCAAAAAACATCTTATCCTAATTCGAGAAGTGTATCAGATCATTTACTTCATTTATGGGTGGTAACGTTTGAAGAAAACCCCCACAAAGCATCATAGCCTTCTACGATAAGTGTTTGTTCTCCGAGTACTTCATTTAAGTGTTGGTAGCTTTCACTAAAACACCAAGAAGGAGCCTAGATGACCACTCTAGGTGCTTCATGTCTGAGTACTTCATTTAAGGGTGATAACCATTAAAGAAAACATCACAACACATCTTATCCTACTAAGAGAAGTGTTTCAGATCGAATTACTTTGTATATAGGAGGTAATGTTTCAAGAACACCACACAAAGCATCATAGCCTACTACATGAAGTGTATGTTCTTCGAGTGGTTCATTAAGTGTGGTAATCATTCACTAAACCACCATGAAGAAGCATAGAATACAACTCTATGTGCTTCATGTCCGGGTACATCATTTATGGGTGGTAAACAATCAAGAAAACATCACAAATCGTCTTATCCTACTACGAGAAGTTTTTCTGATCTTAGTACTTCATTCATTAGTGGTAACAATTCAAGAAAACACCACAAAACATTTTATCCTTCAATGAGAAGTGTTTCTGATCTGAGTACTTCATTTATGGGTGATAACCATTAAAGAAAATACCACAAAACATCTTATATACTACGACAAGTGTTTCAGATCAGAGTACTTCATTTGTGGGTGGTAACCATTAAATAAAACCCCACAAAGCATCATAGCCTATTACGAGAAGTGTTGTAGGTCGAATTACTTCATTTATAGGGTGTAACTTTTCAAGAAAATCCCACAAAGCATCATAGCCTACTACGAGAAGTGTTTGTTCTGCGAATACTTCATTTAAGAGTGGTAACCATTCACTAAACCACAACGAAGATGCATAGAATACCACTATATGGACTTCATGTCTGAGTACTTCCTTTATGGGTGGCAAACAATCAAGAAAACACCACAAATCTTCTTATCCTACAACGAGAAGTGTTTCTGATCAGAGTACTTCATTTACGGGTGGTAACCATTAAAGGAAACCCCACAAAGCATCATAGCCTAATACAAGAAGTGTTTATTCTTCAAGTACTTCATTTAAGTGTTGTAAACCATTCAATAAACCACCATGAAGAAGCATAGCATACCACTATAAGTGCTTGATGTCTGGGTACTTCGTTTATGGGCGGTAAACAATTAAGAAAACACCACAAGGAATCTTATTCTACTACGAGAAGTGTTTCTGATATGTGTACTTCATTTATGGGTTGTAACCATTCATGAAAACACCACAAAGCATCTTATCCAACTACGAGAAGTGTTTCTGATCAGAGTACTTCATTTATGGGTGGTACCTTTCAAGAAAACACCACAAGGCATCATATCCAAAAACGAGAAGTGTTTCTAATCCAAGTACTTCATTTATGGGTAAACTTTAATGAAAACTCCACAAAACATCATAGCCTATTACAAGAAGTGTTTCTTCTTCGAGTACTTCATTTAAGAGTGGTAACCATTCACTGAAACATCACGAAGAAGCATAGATTACCTCTCTATGTGCTTCATGTCCGAGTACTTCATTTATGGGTGGTAAACAATCAAGAAAACACCACAAATCATCTTATCCTACTACGAGAAGTGTTTCTTTTTCGAGTACTTCATTTAGAGGTGGTAACCATTCACTAAAACACCACAAAGCATCTTATCCTACTAAGAAAGTGTTTTAGATCGAATTATTTCGTTTCAAGTTTGCAATGTTTCAAGAAAACCCAACAAAGCATCATAGCCTACTATAAGAAGTGTATGTTCTTCGAGTACTTCATTTGAGCATGGAAATCATTAACTAAATCACCACAAAGAAGCATAGAATACCACTCTAAGTGCTTCATGTTCGGATACTTCATTTATGGGCGGTAAACAATCAAGAAAGCACAACAAAGCATATTATCCTACTACGAGAAGTGTTTCTGATCTGAGTACTTCATTTATGAGTTGTAAACATTCAAGAAAACACCAGAAAGTATCTCATTCTACTACGAGAAGTATTTCTAATCATAGTACTTCATTTATGGGTGATAACCTTTTAAGAAAACACCACAAAGTATCATATCCTACTACGAGAAGTGTAACTGATCTAAGTACTTCTTTTATGGTTAAACTTTATTGAAAACTCCACAAAACATCATAGCCTACTACGAGAAGTATTTCTTCTTCGAGTACATTTAAGGGTCGTAACAATTCACTAAAGCACCACGAAGAAGCATAGAATACTCTAAGTGCTTCATGCTTGGATACTTCATTTATGGACAGTAAACAATCAAGAAAACCTCACAGAACATCTTATCCTACTACGAAAAGTATTTCTGATATGAGTAGAATTTTCATCATCATGTGAATCATTTGTACCTATAATATCTTTATCATTTTCGGCCATGTTAGTAATATCTTCATCAAACTTGACAAGTATAGACTCAACAATAGTTTTTTAGTGAGGTAAATATACTCTATGAGCTCTACTTGTAGATGAATAGCCTACAAAGATTCTTCTAAACATCTTGAATCAAAATTATCGAAACTCAAAGATTAGTCAAGTAAATAACATTTTGATCATTATACCATAACCATACCAATAAGTTAGTATATACCGGTAAGAGAATCAAGAATGATTATTATCTTCACATCAATCATTTTATCAACAGTGAACTTTGTCTAAATGCAATCAATTCCGAATATGGTTATGACACCGAAGGTTAGGTCATACCTCCTTCAATTCTATTAAGAAACTAGTCAATCTTTAGTAAGTTTGGGGTTTACCAATCTGTAGGATAAATGTTGATAGCCTGTCTGATGCTTGTATGAAAGGTAAACTAACCAAGATTAGTTTTAAGCCTAAAAAACAGATCTCGACCAAAAGACCTTTGGAACTTATTCACATGGACTTGTTTTGACCAATTAACATACCTAGTCTAGCCAAGAAAAGATATGTATTTGTGATTGTTGATGACTTTAGTAGGTATATATGAATTGTCTTTTTGAGATACAAAGAAGAGGTTTGTGAACACTTTATTGACTTTTGTTCGCAAGTTGAGAACCAAAGAGAGGTAAAGATAGTCTTCATTCGTAGTGATCATGATGGTAAATTTGAACATTCATGGGTTTATGAATTTTTCTCTAGAAATGATTACAAGCATGAGTTCTCTGCACCAAGAACACCTCAACAAAATGGAATGATTGAGCGTAAAAACCGAAACTTGCAAGAGCTTGCAAGATCAATGCTAAATGAGTACATGACACCAAAATTCCTCTAGGTCGAAGCAGTCAATACCGCATGTAAAATCATTAACCGAGTATATGTTGACCTTTGACCAACAAGGCTCCTTATGAAATTTGGAAAGTATACAGTCATTAAATCTAAGGTGAAAACCAGCATCACACAATTTACTCATACTCAATAAGTTGAAATTTAAACCATCAACTAGATATACATTATCAATGGTCACATGGACATTATTAATTGAATCAATTCCAATGATCTTACTCTCACGTTCATTACTTCCAAAGATGACTTGACCTTCATCAAAAGACTTAAGATTCTTAAAAAAAAAAATTGTTGCCCATCATGTGGTATGAGTAATCACTATCTATAATCCAAGAATATCTCTTATATGATGAGGCCAAAAATACCTATGTGTTTTTTAGAAAAGAAAATATGTGATTACTAAATTGAAAATTTTTATTAGGATATTACTTATTGAAATATTCAAGGTTAACCAAGTTTAATTGAGAGATTTAGGAATCCGAGCATAAAGTTCTTTATGTTTGTTTCTTTTGAAAGGACATTCAAATGCCCTACGGCCATGATGGTTACAATGATTACAAACAAGACTTGAATCATTATATATCTAAGGAATTTTTTTGCGCAAAAATAGGAAGTCTTATTTTTATATTCAAAACAAGCTTTCTTATGGTAATGCCTTTTAATTCCTTCTTTCCTAGGTTTCTTGTAATGAAGCCCTCTAGAGGTGTTGACCTTAGTTTTGTTGCAATAAAACTTTTGAATTGGCATGGACTTGTTTGTTGGTTTGACCTTTTTAATTAATGTATTAGTATCCAAGTTAGCATTGTTTCTATATGTGGAGCACTTATTTGATGAGAATATTTTGTCATATCTGAAAGCATGATGATGACTCTTTGGCATAGATTGTTTTACCTTTTGATTTATTATGTTTGGTGCACACGTTTTAACATTTGAAGATTCGATTTTTGATACATTCATTCCTTCACATTTAGACTCAAGATGATTCAATTTTGATTCCAAATCACAAATTCTTTTCTGCACATTTATCTCTTCATCTTTCTTATCCAAACTTATTCTTGCTTTATCATATTTGACTCTTAACTCATATTCACTAAAGATAGTTTGGTCATCATAAAAGAGTTTTTCATTCTTGGACATAGACCTCACACCTAAGCAACTTGAGTTTAGATATACCTCTCCTTGCTTGTAGGATGATGATGTAGTTATGATTTCCCTTTCTTCAATGTATTCTTCATTGACTGTGGTGAAGACTTGAGTTGCTTCATCATCAAATCCTTCTTTTCCTTTGTTTTCTAAAACTTGCTCTCGTGCAATGATATCCTTTTCTTCCTCTATGATGATTGTAGCTTCATCTTTATGATCCACTACACTTAAATCACACTTGTTATAAATAGTGTCACTCTCAAATGCCCTAACAAGAATAAGCCACATTTCAAATGCAAGGTTAGAATCAATAAGAATTTCACCTATGGACTCATCCACAAAATTAAATATGAGATAAGAAGCATAACTATTGTCTAAAGTCCTAAAGGAAGAATCTTTAGTGACATAAAAGAATTCTTTACCAAGCGTGTACAAAATATCATTTCTTTTTTTTATTGATCGAAACAAAATATCATTTCCACCTAAGTATTCTTGCTTTGTCTTTTTTCAAGATTCGAAGTTTTCATTTCGCACAAGCTTTAGGGGTCCAACCATACTTGTGTTAGAACTCATGATGGTCAAATTAGCTAGATATGAACATTTTTTCTGATACCAATTGTTAGAATGGGGTCTTAAGATCAAGCGCTAGTGCGGAAGCATTTTTAACAATTACAATTCAAACTTTTGAACCTTAATCATCTAGCTAAAATCACAAGAAAGCAAGTACTAAAAGCAATTGAGAAAATCAAACAATAAAGTGCAAATATAGTAAAGAGAAAGAGTAAAAAGCAAGAGAGATCAAGAGAACACAAGAACACGCAATATAACGTGGTTCAATCTACAAACAAACTAAGCTTACATTCACGGAACTCTCGGAACCAAAACTTCCTTCCAAGATCGATTCCACTAGATAATAAGTGTTCTTACAAATTGGGGAACTTATCTTTGATTTCTTCTCACATAAGAAAATCAATATTAAATTCATAAACCTATGCAAGGGGCTACACAACTCTACATGATAAACATGTCCGATTGAAACACAATAAAGGACCGAGATACACTACTTGATTGTACAATGTAGTACACCAAACAAGACTAATAAAGCTAGCAAATAAGTGTTCTCAGATCGACAATTAGACAATTTGACTATTCTATCACTCTCTGTATCAGCAAACATGGTTTTTCCTTTTTCAGCCAGAAGTTTTCAAATTTGAAAGTATTTGGGAGTGGGAGTTTGGTTTGGCAGGTGCAGACAATAGGGCAGTGATCAGATGTGGTACTAGCCAATGCACTTTGTGAGAGATTTGGAAAGACTAAAGCTTCAGCTTGCATTGATGAGGAATCTGTCGAAAAGTACGAAAGTTGGGACTTCTCTCCCATTAGTCCATGTGTAGTGTCTTTCATGTAGTGGTATACCTAAATCCATGGTTGTTGAGGAGGTGGGTGAAGATGGGATTTGGGTTTCACAGAATGAATCAGACATTTCATCAGCTTATATTATCACAGATATGGTTCATAAAGACACGAGTTCTGACCAGTTGGGAAATCTTCTGAAATTAAGAATTGAAATAAATAATTTTCAAATCAAAATCTGACAATATGGATATGATTAATTTGTTATATACCATACACAGTAAATAAAAATTTTAATACATAATCTACCATTGACACAATGGTTTGAAATTTGCAAAATATGCATTTTTTGTTGATGAATTATTCAAAAAAAAAATTGCAATATTTTTTTATTTGATTTGAAAACATTGCCCTTGTCCAATTAAGCAGTTCCCAATAGACACTATGCCCATAACTTATTTCAGTTTTCTGTAAAAAGAAGAGGGGGAAAGAAAAACAACAACAAAGCCTTGGGTCCCAGACACCACGAGGGAATTCTTAACATTTTCAATTACGAGGGAATGGATCTGTAACACACCACGTTTTGATGTTGTGTTTAATGGAAGAAGATGGTGTTTAGCATGTCTTATATGTAAAAACAACATATTCTTTATGGCAGATAAGAATCTATGAGAACATTCTCACGGATGCCTTATGCATATTGCTTATTAGTAGCTCCCTGGAAAGGTGAAATTCACATCCGGTGGGGTTCTCCATAAGGTGAAATTCACATTCAATGGTTCACATAACTTCAAATTTGTGTGCGAATCTCGAAGTCATGTGAACCATTCGATTGCTATTTCATCTTACGGATACTCCACCGGATACATATTCGAAAAGGTGAAGAGAATTTTCCCACAAAACCATCAGTGCAGAACAAGATATCGCCCAATTCTACGTATTACAGTTCTTATCGGCATTTCATCAAACAGATTGATGGCATCCTGCCATCGTCTATTCTCATATTCGGAGTAAAGAAAGACATCAAAGCGGTGATGGCGTAAGGGTAGGAATGGGGAACACCTGATTTGAGAATTAACGGGTGGAGATGGTTGCATGTGGTAGGAACAGAATAAGGGGCAAGAGAATAGGAACGAGAGAAAAGAGAGGTGAGATGTAAACTCATGCTATTGAGAGAATAGGCGGTATGGCAAATCGAGGAATAATGGCAGATTTACAACTGGTTATATTAGTTCCTGAAGATATACAATGCTGAATTCAGAGATCAAATTCATTTCAAATGAGCATTTAGTTACGATCCTTTATCACATAATTAACTATCGGGATAAAGTAACATAATCATCATAAACATCTTCCACCATCATTTATTCAAAAAGTGGATGGATCCGTTAACCATATTCTCTGCGCACATTTGTCCCTTTCATTTTGAGCAAGTTAATTTGAATTTTCGAATTAAAAATCAATCCTTGATTGTCATGATATAATTTTATATCAGAGGATCGTTGATATTTAATCTGTCAGTTTAGATTAACATGCATGCTCTGAACTTAGAAAATGTTCGTGCAGAAGATACGGTTCCATCCATGAGAACAACACTTTTTTATTATCCGTCGTTGATCTTGTTTACATTGCAATCAAACTATCAAAGGCACAGCCTAACTGAATATGCTAATCATTTGATAATAGCCCATGGGCTCAGTTTCTGTGAGGGAAGTGCATAGCACAACCGCTTATGCTATTACACTTACCAGACCTTATCTATTGGATTGTCTTGGATATTGTTGGATCCGACCCGTATATCGTTTTTGCTGTTTAATCAGATATAGTCATAGATAGATGGAGCATAGATGTATACCCCACCTTCATTTCTCTCCAATCGCTCAACCCCCGTCTTAAACTAGGGTTTACGGCTTTCTTTCTTTCTTCCTAATCTATTCGTACAATCGTACTCCGGCATTATTTTCTATGGCGACAACTCAGGCGAACGGCGCAGCCTCCGGTAAGCGCAAACCGGTTTTCGTAAAAGTGGAAGCGCTCAAACCTGGCACACAAGGTCACACGCTCATCGCAAAGGTGTTGTCGTCTAAGTCGGTTCTCCACAAAGCATCTGTCGGCGCGCGCGGTACTAAGATCTCTGAGTGCCTTATTGGCGACGAGACTGGATGCATCCTATTCACGGCGCGTAACGAGCAAGGTATGGATTCGATTGCTCTGCTGATCGTTTATTGTGCTTTTGTTTAGGTCGACATAGGAGGTGATTGATCTTTGATTTGCAAAACAGATTAAATAGTTCTCCACATTTGCAAATATTGTTTGTAGTTTCAAATAATATTTGCAGTAACACCGAATAGTTGATGGAATAATTAGATCTAATGAAAATGAGGTAAGTCTCTGCTTGCTTATATATTGATTTGGCTAAGCCTATACACTCGAAAGGAATTGAGTAATATTATGTGCAGACACCATGATTCAGTTAATGACACAAGTTTTTGCTTGCACTACCTACATGATTCGGTCAAGTCTATAAAAAAGGAAATGACTTCATTCATTTCAACATTCATTTCAAAATTCAAAGTATCTTGTAGCCTTATGTTTCTCATAATCATAAAAGACAGAATGCGCCCCATCTATGAAGTTCCGATGCCAATTGATCTTAAAATTGTGTAGATGGAGTTTCATTCTCTTGGTAGTTTTTGTTTGAAATATTATTTTGATTGCTACTCATATGCTTAATGACTTGTGATACGAGTAAAGACTCCCAGTTCATGTTTTCAGGCTTCTGTTTAAAACCATGTGATCATGAATTTATTTATGTATGCCATGGTTTTGACATGCAATATTTTTTAGCTGACAAATTGGAAATAATTATTTGACATGTGTACTATTATGATGTCATTTTACATTTAAGGATATTAGTACTAATGTATAAAAACTAGGTCCAATAGGTATCGAGAGGGACAAACACCAGTTTGGTTATAGATTAATCCTTAATTTTTCTAGTTGCTGACAAGCACTATTTATGTTTCTATTAGCTTGTAGTATTTTTGTTCCAGTTGATGGGATCATCTACTTGAAATTCAGTTCAAGTTTGGCAGGGAAACTGCCTTCTTTTAGGATTCAATATATATTCTAGCGAATGGATGGCAAACATACTTGATTTTCGTCCTTTCCTCTGTGATGGTGTTTAGATTAAAATGGAGGAACCCTAACAAAAAATGTGTTTACTTTGTAACAGTTGATTTGATGAAACCTGACTCAACTGTCATTATTCGCAATGCAAAAATTGATATGTTCAAGGGATCAATGAGGTTGGCAGTTGACAAGTGGGGTCGCGTTGAGGTTGCTGAGCCAGCTAGTTTTTCTGTGAAGGAGGATAACAATCTCTCCCTTGTGGAGTATGAGCTGGTGAATGTTGTGGAAAAGTGAAGTGGGACATTTTCATGACTTTGCTTGGAGATGTCGCCCCGACCTGTTGGTCGTATAATTTGAAAATGAAAAGGTTCTATGACAAATTTTAATTGGTTGTAAGAAGCTTGGATGCTTTTCTTTGATTATGTTGAATGGCTTCCTAACTCTTTCATTTGCAGTCTGGAGATATTGATATTAGTGGCATGTGATTTTTTTATTATTATGTTGTGAGTGGTAACTCATATCTTTTCTTTCCAGAGTAGCTTGCAGTGAATTAATCTTCAAATGGTTTATGGTTAATTGAATGATGAAGCAATTATCTCTCTGATAACTTTTACCTTTTTTACTAGTTGCCTGGATGATGGTAGCCACCAGCTACAACAAATTAAAATATAGGGCTAAGCTTATCAGTGCTGTGGAAATTGCCTGATTCGGCTGATTATTTGGCCGATTAATCATTGGTTGTAGTCACATCATTCATAGTTGATGTGGAGGTTATTTTTTGGATGAAAACGACTAACCTACTAATTGTTCTACTTGGCTGATTGATCGATTGTTTTTCATTTAATGCTCTGTTTAATTCGTGTAATTTCTGAGTAAATTTTACGTGATTGAACAAGTTTGCAAGGGTTGTTTTTCTAGTTCTTAGTCGAATCTTTTTTACCACCTCTTTTTACTAGTTTCTGTCATTATTTAAGTTTAAACACAAGCTTTTAAAAAATCATTTTAATCGTTTTAACTTTATTTTAACTTGAAAATAACATCAAAGGTTAAGTTTTGAGAAAAAACTTATTTAACGAGTTTTCTACATTTTAACCGTTTTAATAACTTAAACTGTTGAAATCCATTTTTTATAATCGTTAAAACATTTCTTTTACTAGTCGTACGTGTTCGTGTTTCGCGCGAAAAAAATAAATTTTAAACTTTCGTATTACAATAATAAATCGTTTAATTAATATAAAAAAATAAAAAGCAACGGTAAAAAAAATTTCAAATAAAATGCTGTAGTGTTTTTATTGTAATACGCTACAGTGAAAATACTGTTCATAAACAAAGATGTTCAACCTTTATATATGTAGATTCCTGATAGTTTACAAGAGTTATCCACATTTTCTGTCCTTGTGATTTTTCAAATAGTTTTATTTTCTCTAATCTAACTAAATATATATATTAAACAATCACTGTTCTTTTCTTTTTTAATTTCTTTTTTTACAACAACACCATAGACAAATTCTATCATGCCTCACTTCTGAATCTATTAGCTCTTTCGAATAAGTTGACAAACATATTATGTTAACTACTTAAATTCATATCGTTTTGGCTTTCAACTCTAAAGTTTTGTATATTTTCATCTATGAGATGTAATAGTTTTATAGTATTTATGATTTTCAACTTTTGAGTAATTAATTAATGTTGTAATTAATAATTTTACTTTAAGTATGATTGTATGAGAACGTATTACTATTTTTAATATAAAATTGGACCTTAAATAATTGATAATTTTTTATTTAATAGATGTTTAAACCCAATTTAAACTTGAAATAGTCAAATGATCTCTCATCACTAAGAGCTGTCAATTTTTTTTTATAAAGTTTGTTCAGTAGTAATAAATATTTGGCTAATTCTGTTACGGATCAAAATTAACTTGATTGCACTACTATTGATGTTAAATCAACTTGATTACATAATTATTGATGACAATCAATGATTGTGATCGATTTGAGTTTAAAATTTTTATCCATAGAAGGCTTACTCTTTTTGTGCATTTATTTTTTAAAAGCAAAATAACTTTTAAGGTATTATTTAGTCTCTGTAAGTATGAAATAATAAATATAAAATGGTCGGGCGTTTTTTTATTTAACGATCGTGTAGTTCCGTTTGAACGTCAAATTGTTAAATGATCACCTGACCATTAAGAGTTGTAAATGTTTTTTAAAGCTTGTTTATAACAACATATCACTTTTTTACAAGGTTTTAAATAGCGGATAGCGGTCCGTAGCGGTGCATGAGTCATTTAGCGTTTAGCAGTATAGCGGCGATATAGCGATTAAAATTACTAATATAACTTACATGAGTATCAATAACTGTTAAATACCAATGCGCTGATGCATAGGAGCATACTATCTGCCTTGAGAAATTGACAAAAAACATGCTTATTTCAAATGTTCAAACAATTAACATTTAAAAATCTTACCGCTACATCCGCTATATCGTCGCTATATTTGCTATATTCGCTAAATCCGTTATATCGGTGGTGTTTAAGAAATATCTTGCGTCCAAGCCAAAATATCCGCTATTTTCGCTATTTCTGCTATATCGGTGCTATATTGGCTATTTAGAACCTTGTTTTTTTTGCCTCAATCATTGTACTTGCCATTAGGGCTGTCAAACGCACGAAATACGCAAATACCAATTTTAACTGTTGTAATATTGGCGCTATTCCGTCTTACGTTGAACGTTGTGTTTAGTTTAACAGCCAAAACGTTAAAAACATGCAATTCTTTTAACGTTTACAACTACTAACGGTGCACAACAGAGCAAAAAAAATATGAATAAAATCACGAAAAATAGAAAAAATTACATGTAAACCCACATCAACACTAATGTCACATCGACAACAAATCAAAACATAAGTACACAACATTAATATTAAGTGTTTTTCATCGCATGAAAGTTGAAACAAGAGACGGAGAACGCTTGAGAGAACGGAGTATTCTAGAAGAAGACAAAGCGAAGAGGCACAGTGAAGAGTAAAGACTGAAGAGGCATGTAGATCGATGTATTTAATTATTTATTTTTTTAATTTTCCAAAATGCTTAGTAAAGCATGATTTTATAATTCTATATAAGCATGACGTAAGAAACGGTGAAAACGAAACGTAGCGAGTATGTTGTGTTTTCATTGCGTTTAACTCGACGAAAATCCGAGAATTTGCGTTTAACGTTGCGTCTTTCGCGAACGAAACACAAAACGTTCAAAACACATTGCGTTACTGGCCGTTGGTTGCTTACTGTTGGTCGCTACACTAACTTGATAAGTTGTTATTTGTCATTGTATTGATTTCTAGGAATCAACATAATTGCGAGTAATAGCTGTATGTTAATTAACTATGTATGTTGCTCCCAAACAATTTCTGCTTTACGCTTGGCTGTTGTGAGAAAGTTACCAATGTGAACGTTAAATCGTTCGTTAAAATTCAATTGATCGCTCAGCAGTACCGATCAATCTGCCAAGCACATTACATTTTCTTACAGTACTGGTGTAATATGATTTTCCTAATAATTGTAAGATCAAAATCATAATTCTTGATTAGTAATAAAAAAACAATAATTTCCTTTTTAGATCAAATAATTTTGGAGAAAACTTGATTACTCGCGAAATGGATACACTGAGTAATTCGGACTGATCCTTATATATGTCATAAATCTTGAATAGTCCCAAGTGATTCAGAGTAATGACATATTTATCTCCGGAATACCCAAGTTTGAATAGGAAGGCAGTTTGTCAAATCAAACATTATAGTTTATTTAATATAGTAAAACTAAAAAATATAAATTTAATGTTTATCACCTATATTTTGGGTAGGAAGAGGGTTTGTCAAATCACTCATTATAATTTCATCATAATTGATAAGAATCTGGAGATGAAAGAAATAGCTTGGTACGGATGGAGTGGGTTTAAACGTTTGTCGAGGTGAAAATAAATTTTGTTGTCAAAAATACGGAACCTGCTTGTTTCGATCTGGATCGTTCAAAACTCATTTAACGATCAAAACATCTGTCTTCTAAATCAAATCACAATCGTCCGTGACAATCGATCGATTCTTGACGGTCAAATCTAGACAAACAAGATACTACTTGCCTCCAATACAAGCAGCAAATTCGGATCCCAAAAATACCTACGTGCCTGCCAAAAGATTTTGACAGAACAAAGCAAATGAGCACCAAAACGGACTACTCTAATCCTGTTGTACTGGTTGTCAGACATAGTTACTCCAGTAACAGAAAGGAATTCTTACAATACATTGAATATCACATAATTCAAAAATCAAAATACTAGATTGTTAACATAAACGAACAGACAATTATCCAAAAGGTCTAACCCAATGTACTTCTGTAATTAGCCAATGGCCATTTATATTAGAACTTTAAGAGAGATGAATTCAAATACATGCATGCAAATGTACGACTGAGTTGCAAATTGCAACAGATTTCGACAATACATTCATCACTAAAAATGAAAAATTGATACAAAGACCTGATTACGGAGGCTTCAGTTCAAAGCAAAACCAAAAATCATATTTTAGCACAAACAAGAAGGATTTCATCAAGGAAAAAAAGTTTAACAGTTACGAAATGTTGCTCAACCAATAACCGTGCCAAATAATCTCGTCAAAAAGGGGTCCTTTTTCTTGAGAAAGTAATTTAGCAAATGTAAATTATACAACAAATTTGTACAGATTTACAGATCCAAGTATCAAAATAGACCTACCAAATCTCCTCAACTTATTAAGCATGAAGAAAAGAGTTGCTACTATCGCCATCCAAGTCATCCATCTACAAGTACAATAATCAAAACTAAGTTCTAACCATATGACAAATGTCATTTACTATGAAATTCAGTACAACAAAATTATCTGTCTTATTAACTTTTTAACTGATTCTATAGTTGGAAACAAAAAAGGGCAATTAAAGCGAAGTAGAAATGAAGTCTTCAACCCCAGTGCTCTTCAAGATGACTACTCACAAGTCTATAGAAAATAAAGAATTAAGGTCAGGAAAATGGTTTTCTCAAAAATAGTTTTCTTTCAAACAAGTATAAATGTATCAAGAATTAGCTTAAAAGTAACGAAAGAAGAACAAAACAACTCAAATTCATTAAAAATCCGCAGGATAAATCCAAAGTTTACAACATAATTCAATTCATTATTTTAGATAGAATCACAAATTTGCTGTATCTAAATCAGAATTCCTCAAATATGCTGTAAGATAATGAAATTGAAATTCCACTATCCAGAAAAGTGCTTGTAATATGAAATTAGGACTATATTTAAAAAATATATATATGATACACTTTAAATAATTTATTTTAAATATACCAGCTAACCTGTGTCTTTGAGAAGATAATAATCCTTCTACACACCATCTTTTCCAGCTGGTTTACAAAACATGCAATCAGTGCAACATTTTTTAAGTGAAAATAAGGTCCATACAGTACCAAATGCCAAAATCCAACAACAAACAACACTACTTGTCTTCTTAATTAATGATTCAAAGAAACACATGCAAACAAACACAACATACGAGGAAATATTGGATCATATGAAAGATTACTTCTGTAGATAACATAATAAATTTTGAAATACTTCTAAAATGAGGAAGATATTCAAACAAAAGGAAAAGAAAACACAGTAGCAAACAGAAAAACAGCAAAAACAGACAGAATATTATGTTTCTACCAAATTGTACCTAGAAACACACTACAGTTCAAATAAAACAACTTTCTAAACTCATTTTGATAAACCACTTCGAAGTTGAAAAAAATAGCGTCACAGCATAATAACCAAGAATTTATGCAAGATATATGTATTTTTTAGTCTAGTCACCTTTTAGTCTTGACCTTCATCTACTTTCATCTTGTCCTACAAAACAAAAATACTTTATAAAATAATACTTTTGACACTGTAACATAGTTACTAAAGTGACACTTAGAGGTTATGTGTATTAAACTATTAATCATACTTCCCGAATTGTGTTTATTATCACCACAAAAATTGAGCACTTCAACAGGATATTTATAACCATAAAAGGGTCGAATTAGCTACATAAAATTAGCAATTGTACCATATAAAAAAGTCTCAAAAAGTCAATGACCAAAGCAGTGGGAAGAGGCACCAAAAGAAAAGGAATCAATCCACCATATGTTTTCATGCAAAACAAAAGCACTGTTTTAAAATCAATTTGATCTTTCTAAGCTCCAGAAAGAAAATCACACTCCAAAACAACCAAAGCTTTTTCGTTTTTTATAAAAAAGATGAATTATGAAAGAAATGGAAAAAAATACTGAAGAGAGAATATGATACCTTCAGCTAGCCAACCATAGCCCCTTCTAGAAACAGCCAGAAGTGATGTCATGACAGCTGAGGCTGTCACACTATGCATCGGCATCAGCGACTCCAAACAGAAGGAACTCATCTCAATAGGAGACCTTGTAAAACATATAGAGAACCAATCAAAAATGAAATCCTTATAATTAAGTTTCTCTTATGTGTTTATGTAAACTTTAAAGATAGATGTTTAACTTATTACTCTATGACTGTTTATAGACCAATTAAAATGGCAATGCTCCATGATTTATATACATATTGATGATTGGACAGGTACAGAAGTACAGGCAGATCATTCAACATTGGAAATACCAAACAAAACTTGTACAAAATAATAATTTGTAGAAAGAAGTAAAAAGCTCAACAATAGATTATGGTTAATTCAAGCTACTAACAGTACCCTAATTGCAGAGAGGCTCGAATTCTGATTCGATCAACACCAGTACCAGTATCCGCAAAACCTTTCTATTCATTTCCGTAAACAACTTCCATTCAAACCTCGTATAACATTATCCATTAGATAAAGAATGATAAAGCAATAATCCGTAATCACGGGTTCACGACCCCGCCTACTAATCAATTCCTTTCTACCAACACAAATGAGGAAGATTAGCAACCTTAAGAAACGAGGAGCTTGCGCAATTGCGGCGCCGCGCTTTGGAAGAGGAAATGACGTCCGCCCGACGGATCTGGCCTGAGATGCGACATTAGTGGCGGCGCCTCGGAGGGAAGAAGACGATCGGAAAACGGATCTCGCGGCGGCGAAACTAGCCATGTGGGACCGTGAGAAGAGCGTCAAACTGAGAGAGAAACTGGTTCGAAAGAAAAAAAAAAACCCTACAAGGGTTTATTAGGCTTTTAATAACGGGGCCGGTCGGATACCCGTGGATCCGATCCGTCCGGATCCATGGATCCACGAGTACGGCGAGTTCACGGATACGACGGGACAGGTATGCACGGGTTCGAACCCAAAACTTCCAATCCAACCCGTGATAAACCAGGGCGGATAGGATCTGGGCGAGTCCAGACGGGTCGGGAATGGGTCGGATCCGTCCAACTTTTGAATATTTTGAATTTTTTTCGATTTTTTTTTAATTTTTTTAATTTTTTTCGAATTTTTGAATTTAAAACTGCACATTATTTTAATATATATATATATATATATATATATATATATATTGATTTTTTTTGTATTTTTTTTTATTTTTTGAATTTTTGCACGGATCCACGGATCGGGCACGGGCGGGTCTTGGGACGGATCGGACACGGGTCTAAACAAGCACGGATATACACAGATTTGGGGGGTTTGGGGCCAACCCGACTCGTGCTAGATCCGTGGATCCACGGGTCGGGTCGGATCCGGGCACGGGCGGATCCACGGGTAGATAGACCTGCCCGAATTTTTTTAAAACTCTAGGGTTTATAGGCATGTTGAATTTTCATTTTTTTTAATATTAAAAATTTGATAAAAATTGCAAATGGCACGATATTTTGAGAGTCTCAAAAGAGTTATTTTAGAGAATTTTTTCAAGTTTATTTTCTGATTTTTTTCGTGAGTGGTGTTGCAAGCGTATAGACAATAAATAAATAAAAAATTTGGTAGCTAACTAGAATGACTTTAAAAATATTATGGATTCAAATCTCAACCACATAGTTTTCATCTGTTAAGAGGCCTTTAGTAATAAAGGTTGGAGGCTTCTAATACTCCTATATGTCCCAAAAAAATTTAACAAAAATTAGTCTAAATTGAGTGTGTTTGGACTATGTCATGGTTAGTACAAAAATAGTGTTATCTAAATTAATGGTTGAAATAGTGATTATATTTTACTATCTAGGTTAGTGAAAAAATAGTGCTAATTTTGTGCTATTTAGGGTAGTGAAAATGTTGTTTGGATTGAACATTCGAAATTGTGATAGGGAGAATTAGTAAAATAATAAATTGTTTTGGTTTTTTACGGATGATAATAATAAAATAATAAGACATTGATATCAATTTATAATATAATATAAACAGAAATAAATATAATAAAATAAATAATACAATAAAATAATAATTATAATAATGACAACAATAATAATAATACCGATAATAATATAATACAATTACAATAATAATAGTAATAATAATGATAATTACAACAACAATAATAATAAAATATTAACAATCATTAAACGTGTAGTTTATACATTATTTTTTACAACATTTCACTAGATTCAAATTAAATGGTAGATAATCATTAAACGCGCAATATATATACAATTTCAATCATTCAGAACATCAAACACATGAAATTATATTCTCTCCAAATCTTTTCCAAATCTTTTTATTTACTTCTGTAAATAATTCCACGGAATTTGATATAAAACCTAAAATATCAAATCATAAAGATAACAACAAATGTATGCAGTCAAAATCTGCCTTGCAATAGGTCTCATGCGGTCGAAATGGATCTCATTGCGACCGCAATTGACTTGACTTCTAAACTTGGCAGGAATTCTGCCAAGTCTTTTGCGGCCACAATCAATCTTCTGAAAAAATAGAAGATTAATTGTCAAATCTCCTATATCCATTGCGTCCGCAAAGAATCTTCTTGCGGCCGCAATAAACTTGTGTTTGGGCTATTTTGGGGATTTGATCCAACTTGAGTTGGATTTAGGCAAAACAATATTTTTGACTTACATCAACACCAATATAGAGTTTAATTAATCATAATCAGTCCATTCACAATTTAATTAATTTACTTAAATTATATATGCATATGTGTCCAAAATCTTAATGAAATACATATAATGTCATTGTATATCAATTAATCACATTATCTGACATATCCATATATTACTCCTCGTAATATTAGACAACAGTATGCGACATGTAGTAATCAATTATAAATGTGTATGCTAACTATAGTAAGTCAAGAGTTGAAGGTTGAAAGATTTTTTTCTCAATATTTGGTCACTAAAGACAATGGTTTAATTGAGAAAAATAATACAAATGTCATTTTCAATAAAACAAAATCAAATGTTAATTGTCTAAAACATGAATTTAACACAAATTTTGGTAGGGGTGGTAGCTCTAATCAACCAACCAAAGTCTTATATAACTTTTGCGATAATATTGGTCATGTCGCATCCGAATGCAGATAATAAAATGGAAAAATTGTTGATCCCATTGAACGAGTTGCTAACTCTCCACAAAGATACTTATCTCGCGTAAAACAAAATGAATAATGTTTCGTAGATACCACATTTGTTATCAACTATTGATATTGATTTTATTATGCATCTTTATTTGAGTTATCATGCATATTATTTGAGTTATTATGCATGTTATACCATAATAATTATTTCAGTACAGAAATTAACATATATAACTATTTCATTATACTACACCAGAAAATTCAATTAAAACCGGTTAAAAAATGCAATTAAAACCAGTTTTACAACAGGTAGCAAAGATGGGGGTTTCTAAATCATTAGAAAACTGGTTCTAAGATTACTAACAAATAAAGTGCCTTAGAACCAGTTGGTTAGTATTACCTGTTTCTAAAAAATAACTATAGAAGCTGTTTTTCTTTAGCAACTGGTTCTAAATATAAATTCAGAACCTTAACAAATAACAGGTTCTAAACGGTACCGTAGAACCGATTGTTTCCTAGCAACAGGTTCTAAACATATATGTAGAACCGCTTGTTCACAACCAACTGGTTCTAAATTTATATTTTAGAAGCCTTCCGTACATAGCAACTGGTTCTAAATTTATGAAAATTTAAAAAAAAAATTGATTATTTTATGCTGAAACCTACACAGCAAAATATGTATTACACAATCATATTACTAATCATCAACATAATATCTTTGTACCAAAATAATATATACAACATCAAAATATAAAACATCCATCTCCTAACAAATTTTTTTCCTAATAAAATTGAAGAGTAATTGTTTCACTTCTTCAATATCAGCTTTAGAATATGCATCTCGCTCGTTTGGAGGTGAATGGAGCGCCTGCAAAAAAATAAAACAAATAAAAACTATACGTAAAATATAATTATGACATGTTAACAAAATTTGCATTGTACGGTATTATGTTTTAATATAAGATAAACAAAGACAATTTATATATATAAATAACAAAATAGCACGTCTAAACAAAAAAAACTAACCCTCTTGATTAAACTCAATAATATACATGAATAACATGAACTCCATGCAAATATGAGTTAGAAATTGAAGGCATGAACTTTATTACAAAAAAGTAAGAAAATGATTTTAGTACCTTCGGCATAGTTTTTTCATTGGGATACTTCGTTGTTATCTCATGCATAAATCGCATGACATAATATCCACACTCATTGCCTCCCGGTTGCTTTGGACTCTAAAGAAATTTAAAAATAACAAACAATTTTAATAATCACGCAATATTCATTATTCATACACATATAACTTCCAAAAGCATATTCTCAAGTATTGAAACATTGAACTCACTTAACTCATAACCCTAAATCTTACATTAAGCCTTAATTCTAAATCTTAACTCCCAACACACACACTTAAAATTAGCAATGAAGTTAGAACTGCGTACCTCAATTATTCTCGAATCAAATCTAACGGGCAGTAATTGAGATAATTTTTGTGCTCAAGATAAATTAACTAATTCATGCTTGAGCATTAATTTGAAGTCAAGGTTATGCAATATCTGCTGCCTACCTCCTGATAACATCTATTGCAACTGGTAATGCAAAATGCAAATCACTGACAACAAGAAAAAGGTACGTTCCTTTGAAACAATATGTGTGCTTTCATGAAAATTGCAAATGCTTCCATCCGTGAAGAAGTAATATTAATTGATTGAAAATAACTAGCTTTTGTAGAAAATCGAAATTGTTTAAATGAACTGTTGAAATAAAACTCTTCCATTTCAATCTTGAAGATTCTTTTTTTTTAAAGTATTCAAATATATCTATTAATTTGAGATCTCAATGGAGAGAGTGATGTTGAGATATTTGAAAAAAAAACCTAATATTCAAACTTTTAATATGGATCTTCCAAGGAGAGTCGATGATCAAGGATTAAGATAAGTACCAGCGATTTTTGTTTGTACATTACTCCAGCAAATAGTACAGAGAATGTTCTCTGTCCATACCAGCGACAAGGGGAAGAGAAGAAGAGAGATTTACCTAATTAAAACGAGGGGAAGGGAGGCAGCGGCGTCCCAGCGGCGGCGGCACTTCCAGGCACGGCACTCCCGTTATCCAAACAATCTAGATGGCTATGGAAAGGAGAAAGACACGAATCGGCGAATGGATCGTAGGGTTTTGTGAGGGTTCGACCGTGGGTTTTAACAAAGTTTTCGCACAAAACTGTACTCTTCTCTCTTCCAATTCAAAAATGCAGTGCAGCTGTACTCTTCTCTCTCCCATCGAATATGCACGCGCATATATGTACTTAGGTCAAAAGCTAGAACCAGTTACTAACAGAAAACTGGTTCTAAGCAGGTAGAACCAGTCTGTTGCAAATAACTGGTTCTAACGAGAATCTAGAACGAGTTCGTGTAACCAACCGGTTCTAACAACAAAACTAGAACCTGTTGTCTACTCTCAACTGGTTCTAACTATCATCCTGAACCAGTTGTATATAATGAACAAGTTCTAACATTTAAAAACGGTATTTTAATAATCCGTAGAACCTGTTTTTTCATTATTAGCTGGTTCGAAATTTTGTAGAACTCTCTCTTCATAATATTAAACCTGTTATTTAATCAACTGGTTTAAATTAGGAGGTTCAAAATATCTTTTTTCTTGTAGTGTTATAAAAAATAACATGCATAATAACTCAAATAATGTGTACGATAACTCAACTAAAGATGCATAATAAAATCGACAACATGTATAATTATTTCATTACAAAAATTAACATGCATAATAACTCAAATAATATGTAGTATAATTCAACTAAATATGCATAATAAAATCGATATCAAATATGGTATCTATGTATCAGCTCCCAAACAAAATTTAATGAATATGACCTGAAGGATGACACTCCCAAATCATATAGTCGTATTTTTAAGTGAAGTGAATAAGTTAGTTAATTCATTTTTCTAACAAATGTATATTCTTGTTAGAATGTTTAACCTTATCCCTTGAAAATTGCTATTATTAGAGAATTGCAGTTCACATTTATTGCTCTTCCTCCTTTCCTCACTTCATTCGCAACAAAGAAATTAGAGAAATGAACAAAAACAGAAATGATTGGTAAAAAAAGTTGACCAATTACACAGCAACGTAGGCAATGACAAAATTTTCTTTTCCGCATTTGAACTAAAGTATTCCATTTTAAACCCTGGTTTAGGCAGAATTGCATTTCAAATAATCCTCATTTTGTCAATTAAAAGCATCACATAAACCTTTTTTTTAAGTAGGATAAACCTAAAAGTTTGAGTATATAGTGAGCTGAAAGAAAATATGGTAGCTTGAACTTTTTTTCTTTTGAATTAAATAGTATGTAAAATCCAAGAATAGTATTTTTTATATTGATCTCCAACCTCAGAAATGAGGACACCTAAATTATTGGATAATTTTTTTTTCATGTTTTCATACTGAAAGCCTTAGTCTATCTATAGGATTTTGTTTAACCATGTTATGAATGGAGAAGGATTTGAAATTATATCAGCATTTACACAGTAAATCTTAGATTAAAATTGTCACTTTTTTATTTTCAACAAGAGAATAGAAACTCTAGAAAACAATTAAAGAAAAGAAAACTATGCCAATGAAACTGGATTAATTCGGGTTCTTACTAATGGGCCTGTCTCATCAAGGAATGAGATCTTCTACCGCGCAGTACAAATATTGTGCGTGCTGCGCGGTAAATTTCAGCTTTTTATTTGCATCGAGATTCGTGCAAGCTAAACTTTATAATATCAGACCTTTCTAAATCAAATTTGAACCGTCCGTAACCTACAGCGCAGAAAATTTTGAACATCCGTTACTACTGCGCGGCAGAGAATCTGCTTCCGTCTCATCAGACGAATCTGATGAGTTGCACTCTATCCAACCTTGAAGAAATCTGAGTCTTTTGTTTCATATATTTGCTTTTGCTTCATATATACATCATATATAACTTTTCATTTATTCCTGGTGCTTTTGGAATTTACCAGAATCCTCCTATTCAAACCAAATTAATCCCGGGAATAGTTTCATAACAATAAACAAACAAAAATGAAAATGTAAAAAGTTTAGTATTGTGCTTGTCAGTTTGAAACCTTAGGATAATTCTGGCATTGGGGAGACTACAGTGGTGATTTAATGTGCCAGTGCATGCCATCATTGTTTGATCCTTCAGTCCGAATTATATGTTCAATAATATAGATGGCAAATTTCGCATATGTCCTATTTTCAAGGATAACGAAGTCATTTATTATACTAAAATCAATTAACATATTTCTTATATGAAATGTTTTGATTAAAAATTTACAATTGATAATCTACACATTTTTAATCTCTCATTACTATGTACATAAAGTGAAGTTATTATTTCCATATATTAAGAAAATAATTAACCAAAACATAATTTTCCATATAAATGCAATTTTTAACTCTCGTTTTTAGATTACAACTATATGGTATATTGGTAAATATAAATATCATATGTACAATGCGCGCAATATACGTGTATTGGACAAAGTACTCGTTGGGGAAGTGAAGGAAGGAAATAATTAACTCCTTGTACCAGTTGCCAACCATTGATTAGGAGAAACTAGGGATCCATGTGAACTACAATATGTACCTAGCTCCCTTAAAATAGACATATAAGCTTCATTGATACGCAATCAATATATGCGTCAACGTGTGTCATTATGCATGTTAAATGCGTTATTATGCATGTTATTTCGAGTTCAATTGCATGTTATTTTGTACTGAAAAAATAATTATGCATGTTAAGCACTTTGTTATGCATGTTATGCTTAACATGCATACGAAAATTTGGAAAAGAAAGAAAGAAAAAAAGACACTAATGTCCAGTGAGTTGTCTAATTTGCGGAATTCTCTCGTTGCTAACAATATTTTTCCCAATTTATCGCCTCATGATTAATAAAACCTATTCTTGAAATTCAAACTCCATGCAATTTAATTTTGATTGATATTCCATCAAATATGATCAAAATTAGATACATTTTGTCTCACTTTGAAATTAGTCTTTGATATAATATCAAATTACACTTGCTTTACTCGAAGAAACACAACTGATCAGATTATATGAGAATTCACATCCCCTAAAATGGTCAGCAGCAGCAGCAGTGGATCCCTCCTGCATTCTCACCGCTGCTACAGCGTCGAGTACTGCCCGCACAGTATTTTTGCTACAGTACCAACGAATTTACAACGTAACAGTACTGCTCGCTGACCATTTCAGAACTCCTCATTATTTCGGGGGATACGGATTCATCATATGAAGCCTAGCTTTTCCAGCCCAAGACATCGAGCATACTTTTTGAGCATAATTTTTTTTTCAATACATTGAGAAACTTGTTATGATTTTAATAATTGAAGGACCAATTTCAAATAGAAGTTGCCGAAATTTTCTCATGTCATTGCCTATTATCAATTTCTAATGAAATACATGTGAATAGATTGCCATGTTCTCATCTTATCACCAAATTAGAGAGCGGTATAATGGCCTCGCAATTATTGAAAATTTAGCGAACTTTATCCTGACACAAATCAAAACCAAACTGTAATGTGCCTCAGAAGAAAAAAAGTTCCACAACTGCAAAGATTACGATAAATTGATCCCACAAAAGATACATCGAGGCCAAGAACGCTTGTGCCTCTGCGCTTTTGGTGGCGGTAACAGCGTCACTGGAGCTTGTGGAGATGGTGGCGATGTTGGTGCCGCATTTGGAGAAGACGGTTGTGTCCTTGAAGATGCAGGAGATGGTGGTGGTGCCCTTGGTGATGCGGGAGAGGGCGGCGGGGTCCTTGGTTCACCTGGCGGCATTGGATCCGTCCTCAGCCCTGTTGGAGATGGCAGTGGCGTCGGAGGTACAGGTTGCGATGGCGCAACTGTCAGCGGCGGTGGTGCGGCACGCATCATCCTTCTTGGTTGAATTTCCATCAAGTTGCTTTTCCTGTTTCATAGTTGTATACCACAATGGTTAAGATATATTTCAAAGAATGTCGAGGTTAAGAAAATTGAAAGGCTTAGTTATTTCTCTGCATGGAAATCCTGCTGTTTTTTTTCATTCAGTCTCTGGATTGATTTTCCTCAAGGGGAAATGTAACAAGAAATTAGAAGAAAATCTACAAAATTGTATAAACAAAATTGCAAATAGTTGAAAAGAATTTGGCCAAACCACGTTTATAATCAGATTTTGTGCTTTACTCCTTTCATTTATCTGAAACTCGAGTACATCTTTGTGTTATCTGAACTCCAATCCAATAATTTGACAGACTAAATAGCTAGAGAATTTTAGTAAATACGACCTAAATTGATTGCCTAGACTTGGTTTCAACTTTCAACTCCAAACCCAAATGAAAGAAGCCACCATTTTACAAAATTTCTCCCTTTGATTTCATACTTATCAACCAAAATGCAAAGATTTGTAAAATTACTGACAACAGTCTTTTATAATACTGTAGTAGATTGAAGCAGTGATTGATATGCAGAGAAAAAAGAAAGAACAGATTTTACAGAGACACCTCTCTCTTGTTCTCTTTTTTTCTTCATGCGATTATCACAATATCGGTTATTATAATACATAAAAAAATCACATAATCATGACGAGATGCTATTGCAAGAAACTTACCCAAGAGAAATAGATATGGTTGTTACGTGCTATTAGAGTGTGAGACAAGATTTCAGAAACCCCACCAAACGTAGATGGAATTAGACAAGTTATGAAATTTATTTTTATAGAGGGAGCATTGCAGCGGGAAAATGAAAAAAAATGAATGAAAAACCATTACAAATGATAATACATTGAACATAGAAGAAATATTTTGCTGGCATTTCAAAACATTGAACATAGAAGAATTAGCTCTCTGTTCCGTATGACTACTGTATACATCAGTTTGGTTATGGAAAATACATCTTAATAAATAAAACTAAATGATAATACACATAAAATTCCTAACAGAGCTCACCATTTTCAATCATTCACAGCTTTAAATGCATTAATTTCATTCTTCTTGGAGCTAAAATTGTGTTATTTGAGTAATACGGGATATGTCCGGTTGTTGCGATGAACGGAGAGGACAAATTGCATTCATATTAAACAATATCATTTGTAATTAACGTGCATATTTATTGCATCGGTGAATAATCCTGACAGTTTCAAGTAAATGTTAAAAACAAAGACATCTCCGAGGTTCGATACATTGTATATCAAATTATCAATTTAATTTTGTTTGTTCGCCTATAAGTTGTCCCCGATATTTATTAGTATTAAAACAGGATTCTCTAGCAAGGGCTTTCTTTGCAAAATATCATCATTAATCATTACTTCATTACTCGTAAAATTTTACGACTTGTATTCCTCTTCTGTCTTTCCATAATTCATTTGCAACATAGAGAAACAACAAAGAAAAATGAAGTAGATAAACGACTAATCCCAGAGCAGTGTAGACAATGAACAACTATTCTAGTTCTCTACATACGAACTAACCTACTCTGTTTCAAGTTTTAAGCCTAGCAAACCTTGACAGCTTCTGTCAAGAGGATATTAAAAAAAAAACCTAGCAAGTTCTCAGCCTAATCTGGGTTATTTTCTCAGAGCTCCAGCTTTTAAGAAATCCATAACAAAGGATTTTGAAACAAATTGGATGTATAATGTATTCATGTAATAAGGCCTGTGTGTTTAGTTCGCGATCTGTTAAAGTCCGTATTAAATTTTGGGCCGGGTTAGCTTATCAGTTATCACTTATCCTTTGTAGCCCAGAAAAATTGAAATATTTGACAATGGAAATGTCTGTGCATTTTTTCACCAGGTTCTCAGATATGCAATTGTGCTTTCACAATTCAGTTTTCCATTTTATTTCCTTGAGCTTTTTTGGTGTTTGTCAAAATCCTCCATTTCGACCCAAATTAAGCTAGAATTTTTTATTATTTTACTATAGGCCCTCTTTAATTAGAGATCAAGTTCGACATTCAATTTTTGAAAGTGACAATATACGCTCTACAGTGTTCACAGAGACTTCAAATCGCGATTTTAACGGTAGCGGAGCGGTAACGGAAGTGTAACAAACTAGAAATTTTTGTCCCGCGAGAAATGTTATTTCGAAACAATAATTTTAAATAGAAAGTGCTAGATTTATAAGATTAAGTAATTTTGTTGAAGGAATAATAAAAACATATAATATGAATTTCCAACAATGTTAGTTGACATAGTTAACAACTTAACATCCCTGTGGATAAAACAAACAGAAGAACTGAAGAAAGAGAGAGACAGCTTAATTTGCGACTATTACAAAGGTCGACAAGTGTCAAAGCATTTGTCCTATGCTTGATACACATCTGGCAAACCCCACCATGCGAAATGTAACATATAAAAGAATCTTTGTTAGTGTGGATAAAGAGAGGTTAGTTCTCATTTGCAAAATAATAGCATGCCATCTGGTCCCGCTTTGCTACATGACCCAATTTTGTGCAAAGTGTAAAGCAACCTTCTTTTCAAGCGTTAATGATTGATTACAAATACAAACTACAAATTAGATCTTGCTTTGTTAACACCACCGGTGCAGTACCTTTCATTGTTGCTGTGTCTAGTTTATTTTTCAAATGAGGTCCCATTACTCTTAAGACAGACTTGCATATATAATTCCTCATTGATGTAAAAAGGTGCAAAGGCCATTAATTATTTATCGTGTTGCTGTCATAAAAATGCGAAATTAGCGCTCTTCACATTAATAGAAAATGATCAAAAGACATTGCCTCGTCAAGTTATTCGGATCAAAATATTTGACGAAAAAAAGGTGCATTTATTATTTATTACTTTACTATCTTAGAAATAATATTTACGCGTTTTTCGTATCAATTATTAATTATTTTTTTAAAACAAGTAGGAAGCGTCTGTCGCTTTTCTTTTCACTAAAAAAGAAGTACAAACCAAGTCACATTTGAGGATACGACACGTCCTCCATACATAGGTCAATCAACATATTACCTATTCCCCTGGCCCTATATCCACTACACTGCAACATGCCAACGACACCAGTACCATGATCTATTAGGTACCGATGCATTCTAGTTATCTGTTTCTCCTTTTATTGAACTGCAACACATCACAAACTACAAAATTATAGTATGAATTTCTTGCCCTCATCGACAACAAGTTCCGGCAAGGATTAAAACCACACAAAAATACACATATCAAGTAAACATAGGACAGTAGAAATTCTCAAGCATAAGAAACAATCGAGCCCATCCCTGTCACCATCCATTGTTCACTTTGTTGTAACTAACAATTTTTTTGTGTTTGTCAATTTGCAAAACAATTTGCTTTTTACCATTATTTCTTTGTTTGAGAGTTTTATAGGAAAATTATAAGAAAATCAAAAGAAAGTGGAGAATGAAATGTGAAGGAAGAGCTCAAGCATGAAGAATAAGCTACTAGCATTTGTGTAGGGACTTGAATGTAAAATTGTTGAAGAAAATGTTAGAAATTTCATGGGATGTATGAGAACAAGTGTAGAGCTTATCGCGACCTTTCCAACGCTTCGGAAATGACCTCAATCGGAGCTACGGGTCAAAAGTTATGGCCGTTTCAAGAACTGATGATCAGGCGAACAGCTAAACCGTTATGTAACGGTTTATAAACGTTATAATGATTATCAACACTGAAATGTGCTGAATTTGCTATGATTTTTCCAGATCAAACCGTTATATAGCGGTTGTCAACAGTTATAACGGTCAGGCATTTGTGACCAAAATTTCTGCACTCAAGTCTAACGATTATAACGGTTATCAACCGTTATAACGGCTCGGGACAAGTCCCCTATTTGGAAAGGTTTTTTTCTGCAGTATTTAAGGAATTCTCTTCTTCTTTCTAATTTGTCTTGCCCTATTTTTCAAACCCTACAGCAACCACCATCGTTATCTCTAAACAAGTTTTCATTTGATCAAAATCTCAAGCTCAACTACTATAAATTAGTCAAATAATTTGTGATAATTGAGAGATTGTGTAGCTATTGTTATTCTCTTGCTTTTGGGCATCTTCAACGGGTCTAGTCTCTATCCTAAGTGTGTAAAGAGCTAGATCTCTGCCATTGTAAAGGATATTTTGTGTTAGTGCATACGGCTCGATCTCATTACCAAGTCGGGGGATCGAGAGTCCCGAAGAGTAGACTCGTCAATAGCCGAACTCCGTTAACATATCGATGTCACGCGTTCTTCAATTTGTTTGATCTTTCTAAACTCTATTTATTTTAATTTCTGCAATTTAATTATCTTGAGTAAGTTGGGTGATTTGGTGTTGATTGAAATTGAAATTGAATTGTGTAATTTGTAAAAGAACTCTAAAATTGCATTGTGTATCTATTCACCCCCTCTAGATAAAACACACTTGATACTTCAATTCACATCAGCCTTCTTTCAGCAGGTACAACACCATGATGCGTCCATCCAGCTCCATGTCATCATAATCTAAGCATGTCTTATGCAGCCATTCTTACAGGACATTTTTTGTCGTACTGTTCCAGGCACCTGACCAGTAAAGTAAAATTGCATTTTTCTTAGCAAAAAATGATCTGGTACTTATTGGTGGGGTGTCATCGAAACAACATTTATTTCTTTCCATCCAACATATCCATAGAATAGTAGCTCCAATGAGACACAATAATTTATAATCATTAGAAATCATAACATGAAACAAATTTCCCAAATCTTCTATCTTGTTGGGTATCAAATCTATTTCAAATGGTTGTAATATCCACAACCATATCATTTGGATATGGTGACAGGTTATAAAGAGATGGTCTACATCTTCTCTATGTGCACAATAAATACAATTAATATTACCATCTCATCCTCTCTTTTTTAAATTTACCTTCACCAATACCTTCCTTTTACATAGTAGCCATAGGAAAATTCTGATTTTGGAAGGTATTTTAAGGGAACATATCATTTTCTTAGAATTGTCAGGTATACCTCTAAAAATCAACCAATTGTGATTTTATTTTCAATCTTTTTTATCTCTTTTCTCTACCAAAGTATCATATCAGTATCATCATTTAATGGTAAATAAAGACTAATGATCTGAAGTAATGATATCAACTATTGTCTTAGCACAGGAGATAAATTCCTTCTAAAATTAAGCAACACTTCTCCTTCTTGTAACACTGCAGATATATTATCTGACTGATTAATACAAATTTGAAATAAATTTGAAGTTGTTGAAAAATACATTATCAAATATTAATACATTATTAAATTTTTAAAACTGATTAGTACAAATTTGACTGACAGCCAACCTTCATTTGATTAATACATTATCAATTATTAATTTAATAAGAGCATAACTAAGAATTTAATAGTGACTTTTGTAAATTGTGAAACTTTTTGCTTTATTTTTGGAATAGTGTTTTAGTTCATAATATAATTCACTACAAATGAACCGAACTCGGCTCATGAAAAAATTCAGCATGAATCATGATTGAGCGAGTCAAAATAATTTTTTTCCCAGCAAGTCACGAGCTTTTTGTGCAATTCTAATTTATAATTTGCACTAATTTTATTTCAGGAAGTTATTCGATGACATGTATTATTTTATTAACTTACATTCTCAGCCGATTTCAAGAAAAAGAAGTTTAAAATCGAAATTTATAAGACAATTGTAAATAATCATCAAGCAACGATATAGTTTATCACATCAAGAACTTGTAACATAATATTGTATTATAATTCGAGTCGAGTTTGGTTAAAGACTAAAGTTGAACTCGGCTCATATATATAACATACAAGCTGAGCCGAAATCAAACGAGCAAATATAAACTTTTTCAAGTCGAACCCGAGTGAGCCAGGAGGCACGAAATTTCCGTGCAGCCTTGCCGTCCCGCCTGGCCGGTAAGTAAGTTCAAGCTCCTCACTTGTGTAACTTGGATGTGACCGTAATTTGCCCCCTAGCAATTTCCAACACAAATAACCTAATAATCATTGTATTATAAAGTTAAACCCTTAAAGATAGATTATATTAATCTAAACAAAGCCCGCGGGATTTATGCAAACTTTAGGTTGCATACAAGATACAACACTTGAAAACAAGGCAAATAAATAATATATAACAACTAACATCAAAGCGAATGAAGCCACAAACCTACTAAGCTATCTAAAGGTTGTTCAATGTTCACCAGACATAGCTTTAGCATTAAAGTCAGTACTAAATGGTGAGAGGTTACTAGGTTTACTATGTGTCTATGTAGTGTGTGTGTCTATGTGTATCCTAAGGCCTACCACCTACATTCTCTCCTTTCTTTTTAATTAGGTTTCTTTTCGCCATCAATTAATTAGGTTTCAAGTAATGGAGATAAAGCATGATATATATGTTTGGTATTAATTGACACCAATAGAATGACCCATTAATTGATGGCCTATTAAGAAAAAGTTTTGTAAAATTTCCATTATTTGTCAAAATATTTCAAAAGTATCTTGACAACACTAAACTCTAAGAATGTTGGAGCTAGAAAAAGTGAAAACCTTAGCTAGACTTGCTAAATAGTCAAAGATTGCTATCATTGGTTTCATTGCCATCACACTATTTATTCACCATGCACCACCTCAGCATAGTTGTACCAACTAATTGGAGAAGCAATTTTTGTGACAACTTTGGCAATGTTTTTAACAAAAGTAGTATATTTTCCCCTAGTAACACTAGGCGAATTTATCGTTGCGCAACACTTGCGCCGTGTGGGTAACCACAAAATGTGGCTTGTAATGGTGAGATAGGGAACACAAAGAACAAACCCATTGAGGGAGACAGGAGAAAGAGGGTTCGGTCCCACCTTTTTATTGGATGTCACCTAGTTTGTGTTTTTTTAATGCTTATTTATTATTTGTCTTTTTTGTTGGGTTTTTTTTTTGTGCTTTGATCTTATTTGATTACTGAAATAGCCCCATCCTCTCTCTGTTTACCCCACAATTGAGTAAATATTTTGAATTTTCAATTGGATCTGATTAACTTTCCTTCCTGATTTAGTACAAATGTATATTTATTGGTAAAAAAGGTTGTCGGACCCAAATGTGACAACGTCTGACAAGTATATAGAAATATTGAAATTGACGATCCGAAGACCAAAACTGATAAAAAAGAGAAAGTCAATATTACTAAAACACTAATGTTAATTTAGTAACAGAAGGAATGACTCGGCGAGTTAGGATCGGAGGAACTTCGGTTTTGAACTTCTTATAGCAGACTTAATAAAAGTTCCGCTATAATAACGAATTCTTCATTTAAATCGCTATTAAAAAAATCTATAATAGCGGACTACCTCCGACATCCGCTGCTATAAGTTGGCTATTATAACGAGTCTGTGGTTCGACTCGCTGTTACATCCGACCCGCTTATTTTCAGCTCTCAAAACATCTATTATAGCGGTATTCTAAAATCCGCTTTTATATATTTCATATTAATTGTAAAAATGTCATTGTGCTCTTTTAATAATGATTGTATTGTATGTTCGAAATAAAAGAGGACTATAAAATATCTTTTCTAGTAGTGATAAATGCATTGAAATGAATCATTATATCATTAACATAAATTATAAAAACAATTGTGTTCATGAAGCAAAAACGAAGTGATCAATATATTAACTTCATTCATACATCAGTTACTATTTCATCAAAATAAATAAATAATAGTTATTACTGTTGGATCCATTGGATAAAACAAACATAAAGTACATCACATATTCACGCCGAACTCCCCATATAAAAGAATTGTGATTATATATATTTAAGAATTCGATCGATTAGTCACATATAAATCATAATTAAATTGAGAAAAGCAGCGGATCAGTACCTTGACCTCCCATGCAGACATACACCATTAATTACGAAACATAAGTATATATAAAAAAATGGCATATCGTTATTAATGAATGAATGAATGAATCTTCGAGAAGGGAGGCAGAGGCACTGCTGAGCTTTAATTGTGCGGCTCTTATAAGAGAGAGACATAAATAAACCTATCATGTGCTTGAATTGTTTTTTATGTTTTGTTCTTGAAAAAATAAGAATTACATTCATGCTTTTATTTTCAAATATTTGACAGTTTTGATTCTTTTTTTTTCTTTCTTCAGCGTTCAAACTAAACGCAAGCATTCACGCTAAAAAAATAAACGACAAAAATGATTAAATATGATGCAAAATTTCAAATATGCGTTCACGCTTGAACGTCGCATCTGAACGCTGCGTTCAGGCAACGTTGTGAACGACACGTCTGGAAGCACGCTCAGACGTGAACACAAATTTCAAAAGTACTTGGTATTTTTTTTGCTTCGTAAACTCAGGTGAGCTCTATTTTTGAACGCGTGCATCTAGAAAACACTTTTGAATCCTGAACGCAGAAAAATAGTCATGACTGTCAAATGTTTAAAAGCAAGATCATAAATGTAATTCTTATCTTTTTTTTAAGTAAGACAGAAAAAAATTTTGTGCTGAAGCTTTTGCATGTTTTTTTTCATTTTGCATTTTATCGTTGCGCTCGCTATTGTTGCTAGGCTTAACGTGCGGCGACGGTAACTCAGAATTTCATCGAAATATGGTGTTGCTCCAGCCTCGAGGTCAATAATTGTTAACTAATGAATAATGTAATGTTTCATAAAAAAAGATTAGGTAATGAGATGTCAAGGCAACTCTCAACAAGTTCTCTCTCTAATCGAGGTTTAATTTTTAGTAGTCAATTAGTTCAGCGAACTCACAAAAGTACCACTTTTTTATGATAGCATCCTCGTCGTTTTTAAATGAATTGGTGTAGTTTGCTTTTACAGTTGATTAAATCGTGTCGGCCTTTTAGTGAATAATTTTCTGAGAAATTAAAACATTTAGTTCCACTTGCTTAACTTCTAATCCTTTCCATAGTAAGAATTAACTTTTTTGATAAAAAAAGACTGACAATTGAATTCCTGCTCACTGACTAATCTTTTAACCTAAAGAAACTGTAATTAAAATAATTGTTTAAAATGTCCAAAGTAGCCTTATTAAGACATCATTGCATGGTGATATCATAAAAAATAATTTCGTGCATCTCGTATTTTGTAACAATTATCTGCATCTTAGGAAGTACTTACAAATTTTATCAAGTTATTAGTATTTGAATCAAAATTATTTTTAGTTTAGTATTTAAGTTCTTAATATTTGTAATCAAATACAACTTGTATTTTATAAAATTTTAAATGTAACTAATCTATAAATTTAAACATGTGTATATACACATTGTATTTATTTATAATTTTTATTTCGATTTATTTAAAATTCTATTTTCAAACCTGTAGAATTTGGGTCTAAAAGTTATCAATTCAATGTGCGGAAACTTTTAACAAATCAATTCAAGATTAAAAGATTTTGTATCAAGTAATTCTAAGAATTGTAGCACGAGAATAGTCAAGAGTAAATCAATTAGACTAAGAAAGAAGGAGAGAGTGTAAGAGAAAGTGAAGATATAATGTGGTTCGGTCGTGATGAATTGTCTACATCCACAGAAACATTCGATACCATCTCTGAAACCGAATACACTAAACACAAATGTTTACAATGTCTTATCAACAAGACAAACCCCTTGCAATACCTCACTAGAACTTATGCAAGAGTCTATAATCAGAATCCTCCACGGATCAAACAAAAATAATAAGCTAGATCACACACGGATCAATGGCTTAATTAGAATAGACAATTGCCTAATTCTAACTCTCAGTGGCAAAATTTGAGGTTTCATTGCTTCAGAAAGATGATCTCAATGTCCTTTGAATGCTTGGAAGTTTAAGGACTGTTTTTCATGCCTTGCAAAGAAGGTCTACACCTCTATATATAGGCCAACATTCAATTTGTGCAAAAATTCCATTATACCGATATAATGAGTTTATTTTGTCTGAACCACATGAATTATGTGCAAAGCAGAATTGAAACAGTGTAAAAACAGATTTGAAATAACTAGTATGAACAATTATTTCAATTAGTCTGAATTAACACCGGGTTTATTTAGTATGCACCTCATGCATTATGTGCAAAACATAATTGAAACATTGCAAATAGACTTCAAACAGCTAGTTTAAACACATTTTTTATTTAGTCTGAATACCTGTTTTATTTAGTCTACACCTCATGCACTATGTGTAAAATATTCAGGATAGTGTGTAGGGTGAAAACGTTCAGAAAATACGCGCGATCCAACTTTCTATTTTTTATTCATGTTTGACTTTTCATTTTTGTCTACTTTTCACTATTTGACTTCTTCATTTTGACAAAAGTTAATTAGAAAGACGAGATGGGAACTAAAATTAGAGGACTGTTAGTTGAACTTTTATTTTTAACTATATATTATCTTCATTACTATATTTATTATTTGTTGTTATCGTCGTACTCATCTTATCTACAATGGAGCAATTAATTTTAATTGCTAAATAGTCACGTCATTACTTTTAGCAATTAAGAAGATTCATAAATAAACGCTTCATCACAGCAACCCGTTAATAATTGTAAATTAAAGAGAGAGAAAGAATATTGTACAATCATTTGCAAGTGTGTCACTTAAGTAATAATTTCTTAGAGCATTTACATTGGTAGTTGCTTAGCAATTGTTTGTGCTAATGTGTCAATTGCTTTTATAATTATTGGGTTGCATGTCTATTACTTATTTAGCAAATTTGTTTATTAAGCAATTATTGCTTAATTGACATGCTGTCAAAATGATTGGACCAAATTCTTTTATTCAATGCATAGAATTGCTAGAATAGAGTGTTAGCAATTCATAATCTCTTTAATTGCTAAAAGTGATGACGTTACTATTTAACAATTAAATTAAATTGCTTCAATGTAGATACTCTTAATAAGCTAATTTGCTTAATTTGCAATTCATTTACAACTCAACAATTGAAATAACAATTGTCACATCAGAATAAGTAATTGTAAAATAATTATCAATGTAGATGCTCTTTGATTTTCCACTAGCAATTGTAAAACAATAAACAATGTGTAAGACGAAAACGTTGAGAAAAATCTGTGCGGTCCAACTTTTCATTTGTATTCGCGTTTAACTTCCCATTTTTTTCTACTTTTGGTTCTTTGATTTTTTTCTTTTTAACAAAGTTAATTAGGAAAACGAAATTGAGAGATTGAAATTGTGATACTCTTATTTTTAATAATTATATATTATTGTCATTACTATATTTGTTATTTGTTGATGTCGTCATACTCATCTTATTACCCGTTGGCTGTCGAAGATCTTTTTTTATTTTTGGATTAATTATTTAAATTGTTAATAATTCCAGCAACACAAAACAAGAAAGAGTTTCCAAGCAAGTAGCAGCTATGCAAATGCAAATAAACAGTTGTCAGTTCCTCCTCCACGGCTCCACATCTGCAGATTGCACAGTCCGTGTTCTTGGGCAAACATCCAAAATTTCAATGGGTAGCACTAGCGGGTCACAGAAAAATTATGTAGCGGGTCACCTTAATTGTATGCTACACCAAAAGAAAGATATCAACGAGGCAACAGAAAATCCAGTATCTATCTGAAGGACCCTGCTGTACTACAGGAAAACAGGAGCAAGGGTCCCCCATTCCCAGCAAAGGTGTATTATGAAGACATGAACGAGGTACCACGCTCTTAAATAGTTTCATACACAGATATACATTTCATTTTTGCATCCGACCTTTTATTTATCTTCGATTCTTGGTACTTGTGTTTGGGATAGGGATGAAAAGGCGTGTCATAATATGCACTTATGTTATTATGTACAGTTGGGTATACACATGCCAAATTTTGATTTTTTGACCACATAATTTTTATTATTATTCATTCATTTTTAAATCTCTAAACTTGATTTTCATTGAACGCTAGATCACTCTTTTCTCTTTTTAGATTGTTAACAAATTGCTTGCTCCAAAATTCATGTTGAGTCTTAAATAATATTAGCAGTTTTTATTATACGGTAATGAGGATAAGCCGATAAATTTTCTTTACTACATGGTCAATTATACTTTATTTTTACATCGAATGATCAGAAAGATAGAATTTCACCGTTATGCACTAAAATAATGTCGAACAATACAAATTCTACCGCTTTTCTTTCTTTTTCCACATTGAATTATGCGAGCATATTCTTAAGAGATTAAGATTTATCCAGTTGCTCATGCCACCACCTCTGTCGATAAAGTGCTAAGGAAGCTGATACGCAAATACTATAATCGATACCAACTATCGATATGCATGTTATTATTGATTTTGTTTGAGTTATTCTGGACATTATTTGAATTACTATGCATGTTATTTTTTGTACTGAAATAGTTAGGAATGTTATTTGAGTTATTGTGCATGTTATTTTTTGTACTGAAATAGTTATTTGTGTTATTTGAGTTATTATGCATGTTATTTAGTTAACATGCATAAGAACTTTTTCAGTACAAAATAATATGCATAATAACTCAAAATGCTCATAATAACATGTGTATCGATAGTCGATATCGAATGTGATATCTGTGGTACATTTTTCAAGCGCTAATTACTGTTTTGGTAGAACACATGTCAGCCGGTAAAATTGTTAGCACCTTTTAAATATGTAGTACATGTGCATTCTCTTTCGTGAATTGAAAACGGCCGGGTCGGGGCGAGCGGGGCAAATCCGTTCGGATCAACGGGTTGGCCGGATCATAGGTTTGTCGGGACGACGGGTTTGTCAAGCCAGGTTATGGCAGGTCAAAACAATTTAAGCCGTCTGCAATCCATCTAAGGCTCATGGGTTAGCGGACCGGCGAGTTCGGGCCGAGGTAGAGGTGGGCTGATTCGGGTTGAGTTGGCTGCGTTTTTTTTCGAAAATTTTCAAAAACTCCAAAAACATCAAAATAAAATGAAGAAAAAAATTGAAATAAAATGTCGAAAATAAAAAACAAAAAAATGTCGAATTTATTTACACTTTTATAATTAAAAAATAATATAAATTTTCAAATAAATTATTAAAAATGAAAATTAAATGACATGAGGTTAAAACATTAACATTTTTTGAAAAAAAAACATAATATAATGTTACCAATATTTTATGTTTATTTTTCTTTTTTTTAATTGTTCTTAATTTATTTGTTATTTTTTAATTTCACGGATTAATAGTGGGTTAACGAAGGGTTAACACGGATTTTAAGACGAATTATGACAGGTTAGATGGATCCCCACGCGTTAGACCCTATGTTATTAGTGAATATTAAGTTTATTTAGACAAAAAAAGTAAATCAGAATTTTGACGAAAAATTCCCGAGTACATTCGTCTTATGCATTTGATTCCATTGATTGTTTTAGAATATAAATATACTCATTCTCTCTACGGTTTCAATTATGATTATGTCTTGTTTTTATGTCCAAATACTACTAAGAAAGAGAAAATAGAGTAGAAGAAAATACATAAAAAGTCATCATAAATTCTAATAAAAATTATTGATGATCGATACTAGTGTGATGATATTATAGATTTGGTTTATCATCTGCTTTCGAAGGACGAACTTCCGCTTTCTGCTAATAATATTGATTCTTGAAATTGTAAGTTCTAACTTATTATTTGTTACTATATAAATTACGTATATTTTGAGCTTTTTGTTAATTAGTTATGTAAGCCATGATATGTTTGATCCATTATCCGTACTCAGTAC
>CAXKVX010001498.1:0-29532 GCA_964058865.1 Eleocharis quinqueflora
TGGCCTTTTTAATAAGTCTAATTCACCATTTTCTTTTTCCCTCTTTTGCTGTAGATTCAATTCGTAAGAGGGTCTTCTTCAACTACGAGAAAAGGATTAGGTTGCGAAGCCCCCCGGAAAAGGTTAGTTTTCTCTTTTAGTTTCCATATGTATGGTTTTGGTGATTATTTTGCGCATGTCATACCGGCTGTGGTTAATGTACCCGCCTCTGTATGCTAATTGAGACAAGTAAAGGAAATGGATTGCTTGTGTGTTGTCAATTAGTGCAATATTATTGTTACTACTGTACCTGTTTGTTTTCTCCATTGGTATAGACTATAGAGAACACAAAGATGGAGCTGATCATTTTACTTGTTTGTACCACTATTGGGGATATTCACTCTGTGTGTTGCTCTAATTTGTGATACGATATGTGGCTGTTTATTTATTATATATGTTTATATATGTATATACATATGGAGCAAGGCTAAAATAATATTCATACTACACCACCTTCCGTACTATGCATATATATATATATAGCTCAATAAATAGATATTTAAGTTGCTCAATAATTTCTTCATATCAAAATATTATCGAAAATCAAATTTCGTAAATTTTAGAGCTTTCTTGTTATTTTTTAAATATTTTTAAGGACAACTCAGATTTAATACTACAAAAGTGCAATTTTTGAGCTGTTTTTAAAAAATATTAAAAAAATAACAAGAAAACTCTAAAAATCATTTTAATTTTCTATAAGATTTTGATATGAAGAATTTATTGAGAAACTTAAATCTCAATTTATTGGGCAAATTAAACATGCATAGCCACATAGTATGGAAGATAATGTACTATGCATATTATTTTAGCCTTGCTCTATATATATGTGTATATACATGTATATATGTGTATATATATGTATATATGTGTATATATATGTATATATGTGTATATACATATATGTTTATAATGGTCCGGATCGGCCATTTTCATTGGTTTTGATGGCGGAGGCTATCAGAGACTAGAAAAAGGAGGCTACAGATCCCTTCTCATGTATATATATGTATATACATATATGAGGGATCTGTTACCCTCGATATTTATTACTTTTCAAATGCCACTTGCGGGATTCGGACATTCGTGCTCATGGAGGTTTGAACCCATGACCTCAGGCTAGAAATAAAACCCGATCCGAGTTATTTATTAGTTAAAAAATATACAATCAACAAAATCAGTTTATTAATGTTGTTAAGACAATACCGATATAAATTGTTGGAATACAGCATTTTGAACCAAATAATTTTATTATTGTTAATAGATATTCGAGTACTTCGCATCTGTTCGGAACTCTGATGACGAAGTGTTTATGCTACCAGCTGACCTTATGCGAGCGTTTGTACCAGTATTTCCTCCATCTGAATCTGACATTGTCAGAGAAGGGCGGTTGAGGGGAGAGCCAAATCCTGGTGATCTACGGTGTGCTCCATCAGAATTTTTCTTGTTGTTTGATACAAACAATGACGGCCTTATTTCTTTTCCTGAGTAAGTTCAGAGTAAACTTCTAATATAGTTGGAGAGAAATGTAATATCAATTGGTAGCACGACAAATAAACAAATTTCAACCAACACACACCAAGAAGATAGTTGAATACTTATTTTTTAGGAAAGGAATCACCAAAGGTCCCTGTATCTGATTTGTAGAATCCATGCAGTCAAGCTTTTTCTTTCTTAACCACACTAAACTTGTATACTTTATGTGTATTACTTCTTCCCTGTGAAGATAATTATTTGTCTTTTCTAGGTACATATTTTTCCTGACACTGCTTAGTATACCAGAGTCAAGCTTCAGTGTGGCTTTTAAAATGTTTGACCTGGACCACAATGGGTAATATATTCTACTTCTTAAAATGACTTTGGATTTGGAATCATGTTGTATGGTAATATTTGATGCTAGTCAGAGAAAATTTGTTGTTTGTTTACCCTTTAAGTTGAAATGCAGATAATGGCTCCTCCCTTTAGTTGACAGTTAAAGGAATATCGAAAAAGTATGGGGTAAGATTATAATTTGTCTACCATTTTTCTGCCAATATTATATGCTAATTTTACCTTTACTCTATTTATCCTTTCAGAGAGATAGAACGAGAAGAATTTAAAAAGGTGATGGAATTGATGAGAGACTACAACAGACAAGGCAAGGCTCAGAGAAATGGCAGCCTTCGTTCTGGTTTAAGAGCTGGCCGATCAGCAGAGAATAGTGGTCTGATTAAGTTTTTCTTTGGTGAAGATGGAAATGGGAAGTTGAAGTATGATACATTTGTTGAGTTTCTAAGAGGCCTTCATGAAGAGGTACAACAAGAAAATTTTAACACTTTTATAAGTGTTATGGCAGGAGTAAACATAATAGAAGCCAGAAAAGAGGAATAAGACGTGCCATTGTTTGTAAACTTTATTCACTTTATGTGTTTTCCTATTTGGATCAATATTATGTGCTATTTCAAATCAACCAATGTGGCATTCCTTAGTTCTGACTTCTGATTATTCTTTTGTTATTTATTAATAACAGATCGTGAGGCTAGAATTTAATCATTATGATTTCAAGTCGCGTGGTACTATTTCTGCCAAAGACTTCTCATTATCGATGGTAGCCTCAGCAGATCTAAATCACATAAACAAGCTACTTGATCGAGTAGATGACTTGGCCAACCAATCACATCTCAAAGAAATGCGCATCACTTATGAGGTTAGTTTTGGCATTTAATACCTGCTATGATAACCAGCAAGAACTTCTATCGTTTGTATCTTTCTGTTTATATAGGGTTACTATTGCTTGCTTCTGACTGAAGAATAGTAGAGCCCCTTATCCTCATGATTTGAGGAAGGAAAAGATGTCATGACTGTTATTTATTTATTTTTGTCATGCAACTGGTAGCCTTAGTGCAACTAGCAAAGTTATCAATTGGTCTGCAAATCTGACCTGCCCTTGTCTATTGTTAAACAGGAATTCAAATCATTTGCTGAGCTGAGAAGAAAGCTTGAACCATTGGCCTTAGCTATTTTTACCTACGGAAAAGTCAATGGGTTTTTGACCAAGAAAGACTTTGTTCGAGCTGCATATTATGTAATACCTTTTACCCATATCTTGATTTTTTTTCCTTGTTCTATGTTTCCGAGGCCTGGCTGCATGGTATGGGTCAATCTGTTCTGTTAACTTCTAATTTCGGGTGAGCTATAATTTCTTCATTTTCTGCGCTGGTTGTTTCAAATTGTGATTTTATCGTCTTTCATGGGCGTAGTCACTTTGTCTTCATTATTTCTTTCCAACTGAAGCTCTTCTCTGAGCTCAGTCCGGTTTGGGATTTGGGTCATCTGGGGTTTCTGCCGTTACAAATTGATTTGGGATCTTTTGTCAATGCTAGATGGTTTTAATTTTTCAGGTTTAGAATTGGGTTACCAGAAAATCTGTTTGAGTTGCAGTTTAGTTGTGTTATTGCTCATTTTTTGTGTTTCAGTTGCTCGGTCTCGTTAAGACTAATTGTGGATTAGTTTAAGATCAATTCTGTCCACTGATTTCATAAAATATATAGTTATGGTTGGTGTCTTGTTTGGTTTGTGGGGTTTGAATGTTTATGCTTACACTTACTATAGGTCTATTTAGTAATCTGCAGAGCTAAAACAGGTAATGAATTAAAACAAAGGATGAATTGTATTTTGTAAAGTTCTATTTAGTAATCTGCAGAGCTAAAATTGGTAATGAATTAAAACAAAGGATGAATTGTATTTTGTAAAATTGGATATACTCTATTTAAATCAAATACTTTTTTTTCTTCCATCAATTAGGATGCATTATTTAAAAAGAAATTGTTTATGTTGAAGTTGAAATAATGTTTTACAGATCAAAAGGGTAAATTGCCCTTCGATTGATATATGATTGTTCGAGTCCAAATGTTCACTAAAGTTAGTGACTAAAAGAGCATCCCTCATCATTGTTTGTTTTTGAGTTGTTAAAATTATGACTTGTAAGAATAGAGTTTTTAATGATATTCGCATTGAATTAGATACTGAACTATTGTGATTTATCAGGTTTGTGGTGTATCTTTGACTGAGAATATCGTCGAATTAATATTTCATGTGTTTGATTCAAATGGAGACGGTACCCTTAGTTCTGAAGAATTTCTGAGGGCTCTGCAGAGGAGAGAGAATGACATTCGTCAACCTTCAGTGTCTGGCATGGGCCGCATGGTTGATTGTTTGATGAATTGCTCCTGTGGTTCATCTTTCCCACACATGCGTTTCTAAGCTAAAATAAAGACCTAATTACAAAGAGGTGCCATATTCTTGTGAGTTTTAACTGGAGGTATGTTTAACCAGTTTGGTGCTGCTTATAAACTCTCAAGGGGCTTTAATTCAGACATCTCATTTTTTATATAATTTGTAGATATATTAAATTAGTCGTCTCTATATATTCTGACAATTCTCTTATATGTTATGTAGGTTCTTTTTTATCACAGTTGAACTTGACTCACTTCACAGAGAAGAAAGTGCAGAATAAGATCATAGAGCTTGAAGTTTGCACATGATGTACATTATCAAGAAAATTTGATTTGTACTTTTTTTCCTCACAGTGCTTTGTAAATATCAAGACCACTTTCTGTTGTAGCATATGTGTGCCTTAGAAACATTCTCAAGGATATTATTTCGATTTTTAGATTAAGATTGCATTCCAAGTGTTTTAAAAATTGACCAAATCATCCAAAGCCAACGTACTGGTGGATGTAAGGTTTGTTAATACATCATAAACAAATTCGTTAACATTACGCCAATGGGGTATAAACGGATTGGATATAGATATAAATGAATATTTAATGAATATGGATATAGATTGGAATTAATAAGATTATATGAATATTAATGTAATTTGGATATTAAAATATATAACTAATCTACTTATTAATGCAATTTGGATATTAAAACATATAACAACTAAAAAAATAAAAACCACTTCTTATGTTTTCATTTAATCTAATTATCTTTGTAATGATTACATAATTTGCTAATGCAATTGATTATGTAACGGTTACATAACTTACATAGGAGTTGAGCCTAAATTGACAAGGCTTTCCAGATTTCTTTTATTTCTATTAACAATTATGCTAGAACAAATTCAATTACTTATTACAAACGTGAAAGTTACAGGTGACTACTATAAACAAAAGAAATCTTAGAGTAAAGCATTATGATAGCCTAATTTCCTTCCTCTCTCACTCTGATGACATTAGATGCTTAAATAGGAAATATCTTGCAAATACCGGCCTTTTGAGATGCTTAATTGGTTGCTCTGGCTACTGTTTTTCTATTTACATTTGAATACAAACATTATTCTGGTAGAAGTTTTGTCATGTCAAATGATAATTTAATTTATTTATACTTTTTGTTGAATTGCACATTTGTTTTAGTTATTATAATATCTCCTAATGTGGACTGAATCTTTTAACATCTATTACTTTTGAACTGGAACCGCATATATGATGAATCATGCCATGTAATCAATGTAGAAAAGTAAGGATAACCCACGCCATGAACATCATTTATGATAAATTGATGATATCAGCTCTCTTTACAAAATCCTTGACATGGATATTTGGATAAAATTATAGTGGTGCCTAAGTTCTAAATATATATATGTATATCATACGGTGGTGTTGTTAATTTGTAATTTTATTAATGAACATGCAGATTATTACTTGATTAACCCGGACATGGTGGGAGTTGTAGCTTGATTATCTTGTTGCTCAAGTACAATGCCAGCTAGAAGAAAAACTGTGGTATTTGTTTTCAGCACCATAATTCTCTGTGTTATATTTATTTTATCTTGCCAAAGTACAGACATGGAATATATTCAGCAAAAAGAAAAAAGAAAAAAACTAGATTCAGCAGCCTTTTGTTAAGTAGGTTTGAGCATCCAAATTAAATTCTAAACAGCTGAATCACACTAGCTAGAGATCATGTTTAGTCTTCTAAGTGAATTTAGATGCAATTAGTATGCACTGAATCCTGCTCAAACGCTGGATATTAATATTTACTCATATTAGCTTCTCATAATAAAAGAAAAAGAAAGAAAAAATAGCCTCCATCCTAACAGACAGAATGCAAGAGGAATGAAGTTATTTGAACAAAGCTCTTATCCATACCATACAGATATATCATCCAAACAAACAAACAAAAAAATTAATGCAATTAATCATTTATAATATTGAACTCACGCTAGTTTCTCATGGATCAAACAGTGCCAGCGCAACTTCAAGCTTAGTTACAACGGCTGTCATATCCGGTCTGTCTATGCCGGGTACCTTGACACACTGAGTTGCAAGCTGTGCGACCATAGTTATGGCCTCCATCTCACGTCCCACTGGCACAGCCAACCTTTTATCCAACACTTCCTCCATACAACCTGTGTGAATCGACCGAACTGTAGAATTGATCAAATGTAAAGATTCAATAAGTACATCTTCGCCAGTGACGACTTCCAACATTACCATCCCAAAGCTATAGACATCATTCCGTGGGGTTGCACGTTTGTTCATATCATTGCATTCGGGGTCCCTGTACCCGACTGTTCCGCTGGGCACCTCAAGTTCTACATAGTTGATCCCTTGCGCAGGACCAAACACGGCAAGACCAAAATCTGAGATTTTGGCTACCCAATTCTCATCAATTAATATGTTTTGTGACTTGATATCTCGTTGTATGATTCGTGGTTCAGCATTTTTGTGCAGGTATTCAATACCTCTCGCTGCACCAAGCAGGACCTTCACTCTCAGTTTCCAAGAGAAATTCTTGGATTTCTGTTTCTGATTTTTAGCAGGGTGAAGATGCCCGTAAAGATCTTTGCGCGAAATGAATTCGTAGACCAAAATCCGCTCGTTATTTTCTGTGCAGAAGCCGATGAGACCGACTACATTCTGATGGCGAGTCCTCGATAGTGTTGTCAGCTCTGCGTTGAAAGCATTTTCCAGATCTTGACGCAACGGTGTGAAAGGCTTTTTCACTGCCACCTGACCATACTTAGAACTCTGTCCCCGAAAGACTGAACCAAACCCCCCCTGACCAATCGGGTTACTGAAATTCTTAGTTATTCTCTTGAGATCATTGAAGGTAAACACATTTTCCATGACTGGAAAGGGGGGCCCAGCTGCATTGCTGGGACCCAGAAAATTCTCCTCATCCTGAGGCACGCTGTCCTCTGCACTACGGATAAAAGAAGATACTAGAACGAACACTATCCCAAGTACTATGCCAACAATAGCATGTGCCAACCACCCTCTGTGTAGTGCTCCCCGTCCTACTGACGACGGCCATTCGATAACCTCAGAAGAAAATTGGCAAGGCTCTGTTGTGTCTTTGTCGGACTTGTTGCATGTAAAACCCGACAAATCTGTTGGCCTGGTAGCCTGACTGATTGCTGGTCTGGTAGGTGCCGGGTACACATTGCAGTGTGAAGGAAGCATCAAAAGTAGAAGAGAGAAGAATAGAGCTTGGAGGAGAAGCAATTTAGAAAGAGCCATTCATGGATTTTCTTCAGTTCTTTGCTTCTTGGAAACAGAGATCGAGGAGAGGAGAGGGGACTGCGTCTTTGGAGTTCTTGGAAGAGGTATTTGGAGTTGTTGATGAGAGAATGGCGTATAATTTGGAGTTCTTGTATGGGAAATTGCTGAGTTACAAATTCGAGCAAAGGGTGCAGTTGTGATCAATAGAAATGCATGCTCCTTATATGAGACAAACCTACCAAAGTGTATCTTTAATGGCGCTCTGATCTAATTGTAGTGTTAATAATATGATTATAATAAAATAAAAATTCTAAATATTTTATCATTTCAAAGGGCTAAATGAATTATATATAATAACATGCATCAAAACACTAAGAATGATTAATGATTATATCATCTAGCTAGCACGCATATCTTAATAATCTACGAGAAGACTTTTGTTTGATCGAAACTTTAAAGAATCAAGAATGTCTAAATAAACAGACACTAATTTTACAAAAAGGGAAGGTTATAGAATTTATTTAATGTTATAAAATTTCTTACTACGACACTTTAGAAATTTCTTGAGAGAATTTGGAGTGTTCAAACAATCGGTTCTGTTAAAACTAAAATAAATTATGCACATTAATTTTTTTCGGTTCTCAAAATTTTAATCGAACCAATCGAATTAAATTTGTCAACCGAATATAATTCGAATAAATCAAACTACAATAATAATTCTATTTGTTTGGTTGAACCAAAAAAAATTTAGAATACTAAAATCGACAAATACAAAAATAAATTAAATATAAACATTGAAATATATATCAAATATTATATAGAGTTAGGCCAAAATATTTTATAAAACACGAAAGGACATATTCTTTAGACCCGTATCTCACAATAAAAAGTTCAAATTGCCAATTCAAATCATTGAAAATGTTGTCCATACTAAAATCTACTTGGAAATCAATTTTTTTGGAAGGAAGGCTCAGAAATAACACTTTTGTAATATTAAATCTGGCCTTTTCTAAAACATATTTAAAAAAAGAGCAAGAAAGATCTAAAAATTTCAAAAATTGAATTTCTACAAGACTTTGATATGAAGAGTTTATTAAGCAACTTAAATCTCAATTTATTGAGCAAATTAAACATGCATAGGACGTAAGGGAGTGTCATATGCATATTAACATATCCTTGCTCATATATACATGTATATATATATATAGAGAGAGAGAGAGAGAGAGAGAATTGGTATGGTGTATCACGAAGTCATGTTTAGTTTTGACATCACACTCAAATTTCAAATAAGAAAATTTGAAACAATCGATCTAAACCGCCCAATGTGATATCTATTGAAACCTCACTAGAGACCAAAATTTTCATTCTTTAGAATCTTTTTATTATTTTTTAGAATGATATAAAATTTGTTGATATAATGATTTCTGGACCATCCAATATGATAAAAAAGGGTAAAGATGATTGAGATGGGTAGAAAGAGGTAAAGAAGGATAAGGGAATAAATAAGATAAAGTAGATAAATGGGATAAAGAGAGGTAAAGAGGGTAAAGATGGTAAAAAGTGGTATAAAAGGGTAAAAATGATAAGAGGGTAAATAAGATAAAAACGTGTAAAGAGTGTAAAAAGGATAAAAATGGTAAAGAGGGGTAAGCGGGATAAAGAAGGGTAAAAGAGGTAAAGAGAGGTAAAGAGAGTAAGGGGATAAATAGGGTAAGAAGGATAAAGATGGGTAAAAAAAAGAATAAAGGATAAAAGGATAAAGTGAGGTAAAAAGGATAAGAACAAATAAATGGGGTAAATATGATAAGAATGTGTAAAGGTAAGAGGGTAAAAAAGCGTAAGGAGGATTAAGAACAGATAAAGAGGGGATAAATAGGTAAGAACGGATAAAGAGGGGTAAAGATGGGTAAAGAAGGGTAAAGAATGGTAAAGAGGGTAAACGAATAACGAGGAGTAAAGTGGATAAAGAGGGGTAAAAGGGACAAAGATGTTAAAGCAAGTAAAGGAGGATAAAGAAGGGTAAAGATGAAAGAACGTAACGAGGGTAAATACGATAAAAATGGATAAAATGGCTAAAGAGGGGTAAAGAGGGTAAAAATGGGTAAAAGGGTAAGGAGGGTAAATAGGTGTAGAGATGGTAAAGATGGTAAAAATGATAAATAGGTAAAAAGACAAAGAGGATAAAGTAGGGTATAGAGGATAAAGAGGGTAAAGAAGGGTAAAAAAATGATAAAGAGGATAAGGAGGCAAAGATGGCAAAGAGGGGTAAAAAAGGTAAAGAGGGATGAATAGGGTAAGAACGGGTAAAGATGGTAAAAAAGATAAAATATTCAAAGATGGGTAAAGAGAGTAAAATTGAAGAAGAGAGTAAAGAGGTTAAAGAGGGTAAAGCATAGTAAAATGAGTAAAAAATGTAAAGAGGATTAAGGGGGTAAATATGATAAGGACGCATAAAGAGGGTAAAAAGGTAAAATGGATAAATAGCGGTAAAGTGGGTAAAAAAGATAAAAATGTAAGGAGGGTAAAGAAGGATAAAGAGGGTAAAAAAGGTAAGTGGAGTAAATATGATAAGGAGGATAAAGATGAATAAAGAGGGGTATAGAGAGTAAATATGAGTAAAGATGATAAAGAGCGTAAAGAGGGATAAAATGGCTAAAGAGGGGTAAATAGAGTAAAAGGGGTAAAAGGTAAAGAGTGGTAAATAGGATAAAAAGAATAAATAGGTTAAGAGGGTAAAAAAAGTCAATAGGATAAAGTGGAGTAAAGAGGATATAAATGGACAAAAAGGATAAAAATGGGTAAAAATGTAAAAATGATAAAGAGGGTAGAGGGGGTAAAGAGGATAAAGAGAGTAGGGGGTAAATAGAATAATGAGGGTAAAGATGAATAGAAAGGGATAAATAGAGTAAGAATGGGTAAAGAGGGTAAAAAAGATAAAAGAGGTAAAGAGAGGTAAAGAGAGTAAAAAGGATAAATAATGGTAAAAATGATAAAAAGTGTAAAGATGATAAGAGGATAAATATGATAAAGACAGTTGAAGAGGGTAAAAAGAGTAAATAAGGATAAATATAATAAAAAAGGTAAAACGGTAAAGAGGGTAAAGATAGGTTAAGAGGATAAAGAGGGGTAACCATGGTAAATAAGGATACAAGGGGTAAAGATGGGTAAAGAGGATAAGGGAGGTCAAGAGAATAATAAGGGTAAAAAAGGTATAAAAGATGGTAAAGAGGAGTAAAGAGGGTAAAAAGAGGTAAAAAGGGTAAAAATGAGTAAAAATGGTATAAAAAGAGTAAAGATGGGTAAAAATGGTATAAAAGGGTAAATAAAGTAAAGAGGGATAAAAAAAGTAAGGTGATGAGAATTTCATTAATCCTAGTTGCTAGATAAAGGTTGCAAGTATATAACTGTCTATTTTAGTACTCAGGGATCGAATCCACAGGAACAAGTCGGACTTAGTTATCAAATTCTAATAATCCTAATCTAAGTAAGAAATTAAAAGGAAGATGTTGAGTTTTGTTGTAAAGTAAAAGTTTGGTGTTGGTGTTATGCAATTTTGAGATTAAGTAAATCAATTAACAACTTGAAGAATTAAGATGAGAGATTTAGATTTCTAGGGTTTCTATCCACTTGTTTATATCTATTTGGTCAATTAAAGGTTTGTTTTTGTATTATGAAGGCGCAATTAACAAGTTTGGTACTAAGAAATATTTTTATGTTAATACCATATGTAAGCAGATCACAATAAGCATGCAATTTAATCAAGATCACAATAAGCAATAAAAACAAGCACAAGCCATAATAACAAAAATGATCAATATATCATTATACCAAGTAAGATACAAGCCAAGTTTCAAGTCTCCCTAAAAACCTAATGGAGAATTTGCTCTTGATGGCCATGAAAATACAACTAAGCAAGTAAAAGAAAACAAGAGAATGAGTGGAAGATTAAACCAAAGTGATGATGAAGTCTCTAATGGCCTTCTCTTCTTCTTCTCTTTCTTCCCCAAAATCTCTCTCTTTTTCCCAAAATTGTAATGGAAAAATTATCTCTCTCAAAGCATGTCCTAAACAGATCTGAACCCCCCTTTTTATACAAGTATACACGAATCCCAAAATAACCTCTAATAAACTTCCCAAAATAAAACAGAACTGCTATGCCGACTCTGGTTACGGCCGTAATGGACCCTCATTAAGGTCGTAATGAGTGCTGTAACCACCAGAACATGTCATGAAGATGGTCGTGGGAGCTATTCTGGGAAATGTCGGTTTTGGCTACGGCCGTAATGAGCTCTTCTGCATCAAAATGTGGCTAAGTTATGGAATATCAACTCTAAAAAAAACCTCATTACGGCCGTAATAGGTGGTGGCTAAGTACTGGGATTCTGTCTCTCGGGAAAGGGTCATTACGGCCGTAATGGATGTTGGTTACGACCGTAATGGGTTGATCTGAAGAGGTTCTGGCTAAGTTCTGAAATGTGGAGTCTCGGGATAAGGTGATTACGCCCGTAATGGATGTGCATGCGCTCTGGATCGAATTTGGGGACATCATTACGGCCGTAATGGATATAGTTACGACCGTAAAGACTCCTGTAACTGTCCGATCTCACTTCCAAGTGCTTCAGGTGTTCAGAAATAGCTTCTTGTGCTTCCATTACCTATTTTCTGCATTGTAAACCAATTCTAGAGAAGTAACTTGAACTTGAAACTAAACTTGAGCATTTTGACCTAAATTTATCGGACTTTGGCTTAAATTACACAAAATACTCTATGATTTTGGTATATAATTTTGTCTTATCATAAGGACAGGTAAAGATGATAAAGAGGGTAAAGAGAGCTAAAGAAGGTAAAGAGGGTAAAAACAAATAAAGAGGATAAAAGGGTAAAAGCGATAAAGAGGGTAAAAGAGATAAAGATAGGTAAATAGGGTAAGGTGTGTAAAGAGGGGTGAAGTGGGTAAGGAGTGTAAGAGAGTAAATAGGTAAGTAGGATAAAAAGAGTAAGAGGGTAAAAATGGTAAGGATGATTAAAAGGGATAAAAAGGAGTAAAGAATGACAAAGAAGGGTAAGGATGGTAAGTACAATAAAGAAGGTAAAAGAGGTAAATAGAGATAAAGAGGGTAAATAAAGTAAATGATTAAATGAATAAAGAGAGTAAAAGAGACAAATAGGATACAGATTGGTAAAAAGGATAAAAATGATAAAAAGGGTAAAGAGGGGTAAACATAGTAAATGAGGGTAAAAGATGTAAAGAGGGGTCAAAGAGGGGTAGGAATGGTAAATAGGATAAGGAGGATAAATATGGATAAAGAGGGATATTGTTAGTATCTAAAAATATCTCAATTATTAGCCTACAAAAATGAGAAAATGAGACATGCATTAATCATACAATGCAAGCATACAAGGGGATCAAATAAAAGGCTAATTCAATTTTGGAAAAACTAAGTGTTGGCACCTAAAAGGTATCAATTATTAGCCTACAAAAAAAGGAGAAAATCAGGCAAGCATTAGCTACATGGGGCAAGCGTGCAAGAGGAACAAATAAAAGGCTAGTTCAATTTTGAAAAATCTAAGGTCCTATGTGCAAATTACCCAAAACCACATCAAAGAGCCAATCAAGTGCAATGGAGGCTCCAGAATATTTTTCAAGGATTTTATGAGGTGTTTATGCGATTGAAAGAATTATTTAAGGCTTAATATGTGCAATTTCCATGATTGCCAGTTCAAAAGTAATAGATGTTAAAAGATTCAGTCCACATTAGGAGATATTATAATAACTACAAAAAAATATGCAATTCAATAAAAAGTATAAATAAATTTATTTATCATTTGACATGACAAAACTTCTACCAGAATAATGTTTGTATTCAAATGTAAATAGAAAAACAGTAGCCAGAGCAACCAATTAAGCATCTCAAAAGGCCGGTATCTGCTCTTGAATAAAGATTTTTTTTTTGCTTGCAAAGCTTGCTCTACAAACTATTGTTGGCTTCTCTTCATTCTCTCTTCATGCGCTAGCAATGAACCATTCAACTTGTCAATTGTCATGGACTCCATGTCCTTTGATTCTTCAATCGTCACCACCACATGATTAAACTTTGAATTGAGAGAGCACAATATCTTCTCTACGACTCTCACATCTTGCATTTTTTCACCAAGTCTCTTCATTTGATTTTACTATCGCCAACACTCGAGTGAAAATAGTCTCCTATGGACTTGCTCTCTTTCATCACAATCGTCTCAACTCGGCGGTTAGAACTTGGAGCAGCACCTTCTTCACTTTATCAACTCCAACTACTGAATTTCTAAGAATTTTTCATGCATCCTTAGAGCTTGTCTCATTGGCAATCTTCTCGGACATGTCGTCATCTAATCCTTGATGGATGATACTTAGCGCTCATTGAGCTCCATTTCTTTTCTTTTGCAAAGCATTGAACTCAACTACTATGAGTTGGCTAGCCATGACACCAATAATAGCCTTCATTTGCAACGAAAAATGATCATTATTGGTTTTGGCTAGAATTAGATATTGTAAGGAGATATTTGAATTTCTAGTAACCATTTTAACAAGGCTCTGATATCAATTTGTTGGAAATAACTAACTGAAAATAGAAATTTTAATTGAGGATGGGAAGAGAGAATAAGTATATCAATCACTCATTTCAATTACTAATTCCAATTACATTGCAAAACATTACATACCCTTCTATTTATAAGGGTGGAGAGTCGGAAAAAATAGAATACAAAACAAAACAAAAAACAATTTGAATTGCTCTAAGTGGCAGAGTAAAAAAAAAAAACATGCAAAAGTTCCTAGTCGGTACAGACGAAGGTCGGTACAGCTCTTGGTGGCTGGCTCCAGCTAGTGCATGTCATCTAGAATTTTCTATTTTTTTTTAACTCAATTGATTACCGACAATAATTTTAATTTTGAGTTTTATTTAACACATATTTTCTCAAAAAAAAAAAAAGAATTATCAAGGCCATTAACATTAATGAGGAACGACAACTAGCAAGCTAGAAGCAATTAACACACAAAAATAACTTTAAAATTTAAAGTCTATTAGAGACACATGAAGACTTATATGGTTTAGCCTGCATTATTTCATACTTTCATAGCAAAGAGCCAAAGATTATATAAAAGTTAGCATAGACCAGGAACAAACCAAGTGCAGACCTTCAATGAGGAAGGCACTGGTACCCTTTCAATTATACCAGCCAAAACATCATACACACAAGGTTTCTGGTAGAAGGGACTAAAGAAATAAATACAGCCCTCTTTAAATCCAGTAGAAGGCCTAGCAGTCATTGAGAAAGCAATCTTTTCTTCCAAGAATAATACTTGGTTGCCTATGTTATTAAGTCTATCCCAGCAAGGCTTCCCGGTTACTCCATCAAACTGGAGCTTATAAATGTGAAATGTAGAACCCTCTGCATTTTCTTGGAGCATATCATAAATCCAAGACACTCTCAGAATTATTCCACCCGACTCGACAATATAAGTACGTTGTTTCTGCAGCCGACCGAGGCGGATTTTTTTGTCGTCCCATAATGTCTTTATTTCATTTTCAGGTGGCGGTATCTTGTGAGATAACATTTTGGTGTTGAGATCCCATATCATTGTATAACCATTTGCTTCTGTCATGAAGACTATCCCTTGACATAGAAAAGCATTGGAGAAGGTTCCTTTATGAACAATCCAACTCTGACAGTGTGGATCAAAGAAGGCCAAACCGGCTCTCTCCTCTAGATTTCTAGTGTGCTTCAAATCAGAATCTACAATTAACATGCTCCGATTACAAAGAGAATTGGTGTCAGTCCAAGCTATAACAGGTCTATATAGAGGCAAAGGAACTCTTTCAAGAGCAAATTGCTTTTTGGTAAGAGGATTGTAGAAATACATGTCAACACAATGAGCAAAGTCGACGGTAAGATGAATGAAAGGAACGTTGTGGCAGCAGATTAGCAAGTCGCGCGTCATATTGCGATCTACGCATGGAGCTCTCACATTGATTGTAAGGGTTTCGGTAGAGGAAATAGAGTAAAAACGTGTTAGGCCTTCGAGCGAGCACTTATCTCTAGCGTCATCGCCATCGCTATCACTGTTGCTCTCAGGATATTCATAGAACCAAGGGAACTGTGTAGGAGGATCAGAGAGAGGAGCAGAGAATTGCCATGTCTTACATACGGAGCGAAAGCGAATGAAATTGAGAACATCCGGAAGTTTCTTGGCGATGAGATGAATCAGCTCCGGCAAGAGCTGCTTCCAATCTCTTTCTTCTAAGTTTGACATTAATATCTTGAGAAGAAGAGAGACGATGTTGCAAAAGAGTGAATAGAGTTTATGTAAGTTTTTTATTTGATTTGGAGTGGATAATTTTTTCAATGTCTGATTAAGAACTATATATAATCACGCTTGAAGTATGTCAATTATTATTTATACGTCTAAGTTAGTACATGGATTTATTGCCATTCTACAAATATAAGAAATATGTAGCCAACAAAATTTAGATTGGAATAAATAAACATCTCTCCTATTCAAAGTGTGCTAAAAATACAATTTTATTTACCAAAGTAAAAATTGGGAAGAAATGTTTTTTTGTTACTTCAATATATTATATTTAATTCAGCTAAGTTATTAAAGGTTTTTCATATATTTAGTAAGGCCCTGAAAATAATACATTTAATTTGAATGAAGTTTACTCTTTTATAGCTTTGTTGTATTAATTACTCTCACGTGGCTTGTGAGCATAAAAATATGGAACCAAATCTGCTGCTTGTTAAAATCCTGCTTGTTTCCTGCTTGTTTCGATTTGGACCGTTCAAAATTTATCTAACGACCAAAGCATCTGCTCCTGAATCAAATCACAGCCGTCCGTAGCGATCGGACGGTCGGATCGAAACAAGCAGGGTGCTGCTTGCCTCAAAAACAAGCAGCAGATTCGGATCCTAAAAATATAAGAATGAGACGAACCAAAAGTGTATTCTGTACTCTTCAGGTTATGCTGGGTCTGGAATATAGACCTGGCGAAATTTGATCCGACCGAAAAAGTCCGCCCGACGAATCTAACAGTCGAAACCGACTTGCACCTGTTAAAAATATAACATTACATGATCCGAATCCGCAGTAAATCATATCCGAAAAATATATGAATCTTAATAAATTGCAAATAACTAGAACTGATCATTTTGCAATTTAAAAAATGGTAGGGATATATATTAATGACTAAAATTATTTGATATTAACGACAACTTGTGCTAAATTTTATTATTTTTTATTTATACAATTTTTGGATATATGAAATATGGTGTTTAATTTTGGATCACCTAAACACAGTTTTTTTATTAAAAATTCAAAAAAAAATATGAAACTAAAATGTTATCTACTTCTCACAAGTTTTAAGCGCAAAAATCGAATTAAGAGATTTGAATCTAATATTTGAATGTCAAAAATAAAAAGTTGAAATTATAACACAAATCAATACATGAGACCGTGTAGAAAGACAATTTCTTTATCGATGTGCAATAAATTTTTAAATTACATAATGTTTCAATTATTTAAACTATGATTTGAATAATGATAAACAGATAATTTGTTTATATATTTCTCTTAAAATATTACATGTAACATTTTTATTTTACTATATTAACTTGAAAACAGATAGAAATTAATTATTAGTTTAGCATAAATTTATTAATACAATAGATCCAACATTTCTGAAATATTAAGTTAATATATGTTGAGTTAATATCTAGTCATAAACAACAACAGCAAATCTTTTTGTTTTGTTTTTTGTCCCAAATAAGTTGGGATAGGCTAGAAAGAAGCTCATATTGGATTCATTTTCATAAAATTGGCTGAATTTTTATGTTGGCTCATCAAGCCTATCACAACCCTCCTCATTTCAGAATTTGAGACCGACTATGTAAAACATAGGCAAAGTTAATCTATATTTTTAGATACACATAAATAAACTTGCCTCATTTCCAAAATGAAAGCAACATACAAAACTATCTTTAAAATCTATAGTCTCTTAGGAACACATAGGACTTGCAAAAGATGGTTTACTGCATTGCTTCATAGCAGAAATAAATATAAAAGCTAGCATAGACCAGGAACAAACCAAGAGCACAACCCGAAAGAGGAAGGCACAGGTACCTTTTCAGTTGTACCAGCCAAAACATCATGCACATAAGGTTTCTTATAGTAGGGACTCATGAAGTAAATACAACCCTCTTTGAATCCAGAAGAAGGCCTAGCGGTCATTGAGAAAGCATTTCTTTTTACCAAGAACAAAACTTGGTTGCCTATGTTCTTTAAACTGACCCAACAAGGCTTCCCATTTACTCCATCAAACTGGAGCTTGTTAATGTGAAAGATTGAATCCTTTGCATTTCTTATATTTCCTCCTTGCCAATGATAAATCCAAGACACTCTCAAAATTATTCCACCTGACTCGACAATATAAGTACGTTGTTTCTTTAGCAAAGGGAGGAGGATTTTCTTGTCATCCAGCGGTTTTAGGTCATTATCAGGTGGCGGTATGTTGTGATATAACAATTTCGAGGAGAGATCCGAGACCATTGTATAACCATTTGCATATGTCTTAAAGAGCATCCCTTGACAAAGAAAAGCATTAGAGAATGATCCTTTATGGATAACCCAACTCTTATGGTGTGGATCAAAGAATGCCAAACCGGCTCTCTCCTCTGGATTTCTAGTAAACTTATAAATATTATCAAAAATTAACATGTTTCGATTACAAAGGGAATCGGAGCCAGTCCAAACTATAACAGGTTTCCGAAGAGGCAAAGGAATCCTTTCAAGAGCAAATTGCTTTTTGGTAAGAGGATTGTAGAGATGCACGTAAGAAATATGAGCACGTTCGGCAAAATAGCTTCTATGGTAAACGAAAGGAACATTGTGGCAGCAAACTGTCATGTAGTCCGACCAATAGCCATTTATATGTGGAGCTCTAACATTGATCGTAAGTGTTTCGGCAGATGAAACCGAGTAAAAACGTGTTAGGCCTTCAAAGAAAGGCCTGGCTCTAGCGTATTCACTATCACTGTCACTATCATTGTTGTTGTACTGAGGATACTCATAGATCCAAGGAAACTGTGTAGGAGGATCGGAGAGAGGAGCGGAAGATTGCCATGTCTTACATATGGCGCGAAAGCGAATGAAATTGAGAACATCAGGAAGCTTCTTGGCAATGAGATGGATCAGCTCCGGCAATAGTTGTTGCCAATCTCTTTCTTCTAACTCCGACATTCGGATTTTGAGAAAGAGAGAGATGTTGTGGCTAGAGGGTGAATAGAGTTTTATTTTTAAGTTTTTTAATTGGTTTGGAAGAGGTGATTTTAATTCAATCTTTGGTGAAACTATATATGTTAGACCTGCTTTGTTAAATCAATTAATAGTTGTTTTATACTTCTAAATTAATGCGTGCTTGTAATGCCATTCTATAGATATGTAATCTGAAATTTTTAGATTGAAATAAATAAAATAAATTTCTCACCTATTCAAAATGTGCTAAAAATAATGTTTTTATTTACCAAAAGTTAAAATTTCGGAAACTAAAATAAGGAAGAATTTTTTTACTTTAATATATTATATTTAGTTCAGCTAAGTTATTGAAGGCTTTTTCATATATTTAACTTGATTGAAATTGACTCTTTTACAGCTTTGTTCTATTAATTACTCTCACGTGGCAAAGTCATCATAAGAATGTAAAAAGAGATGAACCAAATGTGTTTTCTGTGTTTTTCTAGCTAAACTGGAATATCATTTTGGTTGCTGGTATTTTCTTTTCTTTTTTAACCTTGGTTACCCGTTCTTGAGGAAACTAGTTGTATAATGGTTATCTTCGTTTCTTCTCTTGACATTATCATAGAATTGACGATGCGAATACACGAGTCTGCCGTGATGCAGCAGACAGAATTATTATTTGTTATGTTTTCTTTTGGTTTAAATAAATCTAAAGAAAATATCGATTAAGAATATATTGAACAAATATGCAACAAACTCTAGCGTGTATATCTGAAACTGAAAGCTATAATCCTCGACAACTGTATTGAAGCAAGAAACTCGCGGAATTACTCCGGGATACTCGATGATAAGGTAAGATTGATTCAGTATACAAGGGAGTTCGCTGTTGTCGACAAATTCCCCTTTTAACAGCTCACTCAATATCAGTCTAAGTCTCAGTTCCAGTCTCAGACTCAGTCTCAGGTGGTGGAATCTAAGTCTCAGTCTCAGACTCAGACTCAGTCTCAGGTGGTGGAATCTCATGCAATGCAACAACTTCTTCGCGTAAGCATAAAAGATCGCCGTAACCCTCTGGTGAATAAAACATCTCTTGATTTCAATTTTCAAATAACAACTGCTGTAGAAGTATCCATGTTATTCACTGAACCCACTAATTATTGCTATACATGTGGATCGATAGAAGGCCCAGTCGCCATGTTCATTTGCAATCGACAACAACAAAGCTACTATTGACTGACTTAATCATTTCTCTAAGTAGTCTCGTTTTTTTCCAGGAATTTTGCATATGATGTTCGTTTTTGTAACAAATATAAAAATAAAATAATACTAAATGCAAAATTTATTATTTTTTTGAGGTGGTAAATGCAATATTTATTAAGACCTACAAAGCACGACTCGCATTCGTATCCATATCTCGAACTTTAAGCACATTGAACATTAACAACATACAATATAAGAATAGGGACAAGTCATAGTATGCTTGTGGATGTTTTGACTAGCTTATTTCAGCCGAAAATGGGGCCATGAAATTTAGAACCGCAAGATGGCAAATATCACCGTATTTGTATTTTCATTTACACATATTTACAGAAAATGTAAATTTAGCTGTTCAAAAGCCAACCAAGATTGCAGGGATCCATATTTACATCTTATACCTCCGCAATCAAGCTCACTAGTTCTGCAACACGTTTTTAATAACGAATAACATGTCCAACGAACGGACCTTGTAAAGAAGTAAACACAGTAACACAACACATATCTACATTCAGGGACAAACCCTGACACAAGCATATATTACAATAAATAAACAAAAGAAAAAAGTTTGTGGGGAAGCACACTTCAATCCCCTTCAGATCCCCAATTAAAGAAATAAAATCATCTTTGCTCACCCCTCTTTTCATATTATCAACAAAGGAGGGTACTGACTGAATTTTTTTTATTCGGGTCTGACACTGATGAGGTTGGGGAGAGCAGCCAATTGGATCTTCTTCAACTCGATGGCTGTGACCTTGCACGAATCGAGAGTAAGAGACCTTAGATTCTTTAGCGGCTTCAAGTGGTGCAAGCCTGAATTGGAAACTCGTGAGTTTGACATGTTCAGTGAGACCAGTGATGTCAGCCCTACAACCAAATACCAAAAGGGCATTTTTAGTCAAATTAGCTTTTTCAACAATATCCACGATAGACACTACAGAGTAAAATAAGAAGAGGCTGGTTTCAAATAGATACCAATTCATAGTACCAGTTTTCACAATGACATGAGACAAACGTAATTTATCTGACCGAAGAAATCTGAATCACTGAATTGTAGCAGCTACAAAATAGAAAGGCAGTATTTAAATGTGCGGAAGTACCTGAGATGATCTCAAGAGAACGGTCGGTAAGGTTGCTATTTTGGGACAGATTTAGCAGGGTGAGAGAAGTTAGATCTTTTATGTTCTTAACTCCTGCATCTGTTAGTAATCCACCACACAACTCAAGGGATTCGAGCTTCTTAAAATCTGCAAAACAAATAAAGCAAACTAAGGTAACATAAATAAAAGCAATTAGTTAAAACTTAAAAAAGTTTACGAGGCTGTTTGATACATACACTTTAAGTAGTTTGTGCCGAGGTCTGTCACGCGAGCCCCAAACAGATCCAGATGTGTTATTCCACTAAGACCTACAAAAGTACAGATTACGCTTAATTTTTTATCTATAGCGACTCTAGAAATGAAACTGTTCGTACCCAAAATTTAGTATGGATTGATAAATAACATGACAAAGAAAGAAAAAACATACATGTAAGGGCAGCCAGACCAGCATCAGTAATATGGCGAGAATCGAGATTGAGATACTTAATGGATGCCAGTCCAGATAGTTTCTTTAACCCGTTATCCGTTACAAGTGTGAAAGAGAGATTTATACTCTTCAGGTTTTTTAGACCTAGAAAATAAATAACAATAATAATATAATCTAATAGAACTCTCCATATGACAAACAGTCTTACATTTGAAATTAACACAAACCTTATATCAGACAATGAGTAAACTAGCCCTATATTTCTCAGAAAAACTGAACCAAAGTATCTATTGAATATTTGAATAAACTTACAACCCGACAGCAAAGTTATTTTTCTTACTCAAAAATTTGTTTTTCCTTTTGGTTTGCTGGGATGGGAGATTGAATTTGGAAAATCAGTGCTAAATTTGTAAATATTTCAACAAGAATGACGTAGTATCAGAACCTAACAAGCAAAAGCCAGTTAGCTGGGTGCAATACCGCCCACAAAAAGGTGATATTTCAATCAAAAGAAGGAATTATCCAGAACAGACCTGAGAGATGGCGTAGGCCACTGTTGCCAACGTCCGTATCCGATAAAACCAAGCTTCTTAATTGCAGTAAACCTTTTTAACAGAAAGAAATAATGCTCAATAAATGATTAACTAAAACAGCTCTAAATTTTCATATAGATCAGGCAAACTGATTACCTTTCAAATGTGCTAATCCTTCATCTCCAATCTTGCACGAATCCAAGTTTAAGCTCTCCAAATTCATGAGATCTTGAATGTTTGAATAAATTAATGTGATGCATCAAAATTAGATTAAGTAAATCATAAAAGAAAATAACAAAATAGGAAGTCATTTTACCTTTGAGGTGCGCCAAACAGGCATCCGTGATATTGTTGAAGCTCAAATTCAAAGATTTTAAATTGGAAAGCCCTATTTTCAAATACAACTAGAATTAGTTAAAATAATATCTTCAATTTGTTAGAATCGGCGCAATAAGGGCTTTTGCATCTATAATGCATTATATAGAGAAAGAGAGAGATTATCAGACGTGTAGCCACCCCCACCTGCAAAATTCTCACAGCCTTCGTCATAAATGCCACACCGGCTTAAATTTAGAAGCACCAATGAAACAAATCCTACAAAATAAGAAAATTTGAGAAATTAGACAAATCAACAAATTTATTATGGAACAATTTGTAACATCAAGCAATCAATTTATTATGAGTTAGTTTCTTGCATCAAATAATTTATTCTAACAGGAATTTTGAACCAGAAACACTTGGCAGTATCAGTATTCAGTTCCCAACCCTGGTCGTGACCTACTGATGGAAATATATCTTATCATTCTTCTATTCTGGATTGATTTAGGTTTTCATTAAGCTTGCATCTACATTATGTCTACTCTTAATCTCTTATGGATGTTTGCTCTTTACCAAGGACATGATATCTGCACACAAAGCTCGGCATAATAATTTTTTTTTATTCTAGTAGAATTGAGATGATGAGGTTGCATTCTGTGGGTTATAAAAGCTCGATCATGATATCTGAGAGTTGGGCTCTGGAGTTGATTCAGATAGTGTAACTGTAGTTATGAAAATCAGACCATTTGTCCAACACAGAACTATGCCGCTACCACCTCTCAACTCCTCTCCTACCACCGCGCTTCTAATTAGCACCTACAGAACCACTAACCCGCTTACAACCCGCCACACTAATGCAGACTGCCCTCGCTCTCATCAAGCTGTGAGCCGCACCTTGTCCTAGCTCACACCATGCCTTCAACCGCGCCTTGCCATGTCACTGCTCACCTCACCACAATGCTCCCCATCTCACCTCACTTAGATGCCCTCCCCACAAAATCGAACTGCCACTGGCTGGCCTAGTCTAGATAGGATTGTACATGCATCTTTTTACCGTTTTCGCCATTGCAATTATTCATCTGTTTTTCTTTCTTTTTCATTTACTTGTATTTTTCTGTTTGTTTAATGAAAATTATGGTAAGTGTTTTTTGCCTACTGCAAAAAAAAGAGTTACCTGATATAATCTCCAAGCAAGCAGCTGTTACCAGGCAACCCTCCAAATTGATATGTTCTAACTTCAATAAATCTGAAAAAAAAAAGTATAATTTTCCATCAGTAATATTATTGAGAACCCACAAATTTTATATCAATGATGAAGTTCCTACAATTCAATGTATATATGATATTTTCAGGTCTGCTTGGATTGAAACTGTAAGACCTTTTATTTTGCTTTTATTGCTTCTCCTTCCACATACCTTTCAAATGAGAAACCCCAACATCAGTGACCTTGCAACATGGCATTAGCAATTCTTTCAAGTTTTTCAGACCTGAAATTTGAATTTATTTTATCAATCATATATAATACCAAGTTGTTATAGGAAGCATTTATAAACTTTGACAAAAGAAAGTAAACCGTAAAAGAATTGCTTTTAACCTGACAAATGCTTCATATCAGAATCAGTAATACATTTGCAATAACCCAAATTTAGGGATTCAAGCTTTGTCAAATCTACAAAGCAAATCAAAAGTCGATTGAAATCCCTAAAGTCAAAAATGGAGAAAAAAGTATGTGCAGTAAGAGTAACTAGTTACAAAATAATTTGATAACTAAGAAGTAGAATTTGGCCCTGCAAAGACTGAAGGTACAGGTACATAGAAGTGCTGTACCTACATGCATGTGAACCATATCTAAGATTTAAATAAAATCACCTTTAATATGAATCAGACCCCCACGAATGTGTGAACATCTCTCCAAATCCAAATTTACCAGATTTACCAACTTTGAAAAAGCTTTCATTCCTTCTGCTGTAATACCAGCATTTTTCTTCAAGCTTAGGGATGTCAAATTTGAAAGACCTAGAAATTTAGAAAATGGTAGAAGTTCATTTTTTTTTCATTTCAGATTGGGTTTCATTTCTAGCCTACCCCAATTTATTTGGGAATAAAGGCTTTGTTGTTGTTGCGGTAGAAGTTCATTTTGTATTGATGTTAGCATAACAAGCAACAATGCATATCAGCCCTCTTGCAGGTGAACCTGTGTTTGCCAATGTATTCCATCTTCCATTGTTACCTTCAATAAATGATATATATTTGTAGCACATATATTTTTTTATGCAGTAATGTCATTATATTTATCCATGCTTAATCCATGAAGGTGTTCAGTACAAGCTGAATCTTGTATTTCCACAATCAAAATATCAACTGAGAACTTAATTTTTCAGGGAAAAAAATGATAACCATTATTACAGAAAATGGACTTTTAAGGTGTCATCCAGTACCATTTTGGTACCTCAAGTTATTACTGTTATACTTTGGTCCCTCTGCATTCCAGTTCAGATTACATCATTTTACATACAAGAAATGAACTATTTTGTGAACCAGCCGTTAACATAGTGGCTAAGAGCAATGCCCTATGTGTGGGAGGTCACAGTTTCAAAACCAGGTTGGGAGAACTTTAAGTCATATAATTTTAACGTTCATCAAATTTAGATTTTAGTGGCATCAACCCTCATCTCTATATAAAAAAAAATTGAACCATTTTTCCAACCAAACGCACACTATATTTCGAAAAATATTGGCTCTTTACTTGGGCCTGGAAAAATGCATTATGACCTCAACTACCTCCAATAAGACTGTCAAATGACCAAACTGAGAATCTTGAAACTCCATAAAATGAAAAAGGGAGCAACAATTAATCCTCCAAGGACAATTCCTTAATTAACTAAAAAAAAGGCAAGTACCAGAAAGGCTATTGAGGCCAGTGTCAGAAATCACATCACAATAGTTACAATTTAGGGTTTCGAGACGTGGACATTCTTTAAGCATATCCAGACCACAGTCTGATACGTCAGAGCAGGATATGTCAACTGACAAAAGAGACTCTCCTTGGGATGCTATCACTTCTATCCAGCTGTCTTTCACTCCTGGATACTCCCCAATTTGTATATCCTATTGATATAAAATGTATTACATACAAAAAATAGAATTTGTATAGATGCACAAGACAACGGAACCATGTTATAATTCGTATATCCAATCACATTACATGTTTGGTGGAACATGTGACTATAGATCTGCAAGTACATGATATAAAGAAAAAACAGGTTGGAGATTTTCCATAAGGACTTAAATCCGTTTGACTAGATCACCGTCATTTATACTACATGCACGTCAGGAATTTGTCATTTAGTTCTGATGTTTCAGTATCAGGTATATAGTATAAAATTGAAGTATATTAATATTAGAGAAAAAAAATGGGAAAGATCTCATACATTCCAGTACCAAGATTACAAAAGAAGACAAAATTGAGGGGATATTTTCCCAAATTTTTAGTAGCGTCATATAATAAGCAATAAGAAAAACCTACTTAATTAGGCAAAAAAAAAAATCAAAGGTGCAAACATTAGTGAAACATAAAGAGGAAGATACACCAACGACCAAAACAAGACCTACTTTCCATTATATTGTCATTACCTTCCATGGATTACAAACAATACCAGTTGCCACTAATCCTGGAATGGATCAAATTAGTGTACTGGGTGGGACTGGTACAATGTTTTGTATTAAAAACACACACACACACACACCATAACTATTTGACCTGAACTCAAACTAGTATACCTTAACAAAAAATCAACAGCAATCACCAAAGAACTGTCACATGTAATCCCAGTCTAGATAACACACCCAAACAAACACACACACACACACACAGAGATTGAGATGGGGTGAGAGAATAGTGAGAACCTGGAGAGCACAGTCATGAAATGACTCCAGAGAGGATTCGGTGAGGTTGTGATTATTAACCAGTTCATTAAATATTTGCTGGCTTATATCCCTTGGTAACATAGAAAAGCTACTGTACTTGCTTATATCCTGTTTTCAATATAAAAGTTAGGTTATAAAACTCGTCAAAAAAAAAGAAGTAAAGATCAACTTACATTAGGAACATGGTATATTTTAGCTATCATGTAAATTAAGGTTGGGAATGATGGTACCAGTACTATTATTGAAAGTGAAAGGACCATTAAAGGTTGAAATTCTACCTGGCACAGTAATGGTTAACACAACATTATATAGAACATAATCTTACTGTTGAATTGAATCAGGTTACATGGATGATGTGTACCTCGCTTGTACCAGTACAGTATAAAAGGTTCAGCAAGAAAGCAATTAAATGCACACAGAAACAAATTTCTTCATTAGCAATTTAGCAAATTACCTCACGAACTTTAGCAACGCATAATTCCATCAATGTAGGGCACTTTCCTTTTTCTATTTTCGACTCGAATGATCCACTTCTTGGTAACGTAAAAAGCAACCATTTAAAACTGCCACTTTTAGAGAACTTTGCCGAGGTACCACCAAGTGGACTCTGCTCATCAGTCGACTGAGCCCTATTTCTCGAACAAGCTCCGCCCATTTTGTAAGCTTTTCAACACAGCTTTGTTTATCTTTCAGCTAGGTAGTCATGGTCCCTATCTGGAGAAGAACAATGTAATGTTCAATACAAAAAAGGAAAACAATTTAAAATAATCAGTTCAGCATATTACAGGATGGTAATAGTGTTGTAACAATCCGTTTGTGGGTGCTTTTAAGTTCTGTTTCGTGTAACGAGCTAACTAACAAGTTCAATTTGAAGTCATAAAAATTAAGAATACAAAACAGTAAGCATACTCAATAAATAAAATTAGAAGTAAAATCACAACCTAAATCAGCCTATATTTTTCAAAAATGCAGAGCCAGTAAGTATATCATTACAAAGATTAAATTATAAAGCTTTCCAGATTTCTTTTCTTTCTAGTAACAATCAGCTAGAACTAGAAGGGGAGCCTTGGCACAGCGGTAAAGCAGTCGCCTTCACGAGTTCAAGTCGTGGAAACAGCTTCTAGCATAAAGCCAGGTAAAGGCTACGTACAAAGACCCCAAGTGGTCCAACCCTTCCCCGGACTCGCGCAAGCGGGAGCTACATGCACCGGACTGCCCTTTAACAATCAGCTGGAACTAATTCAATTACTTATTGCAAGCGCGAAAGTTACAGAATACTACTATAAACAAAAGGTGGCTTGTCAAATAAAATTGCAGTACCTCTGACCAAGTTATTCAAAAAGGAAAGAATAATAAAATAATTAAAATAAAGGAAAGATTATCTGCAAGTTATCAAGCAACTTCAAAATCTAGTAGTTGAGAAGAAAATATGCAAACTTTGAGACAGTATTAGTTCAATATTTAATATGTCAAAGGAGCTCGCGAGAACAAAATAATCCGGAGTACATACACAGCTTTTCTCATTTTAGAAAGTAAATATGAAAAATCAAGCAGTATTATGATTATCCACCAAAATTTGGAGAAGAGGCAAAGGTACAATTTACTCGCCGATGATGCTCTTGCTTGAGAACTAAACAGAATCACACTTTTCGCCCATGGAAGTTAGAATAAGTTCCGAAATAAATTTGATCGCTTAGTAAAAATAAAATAAAAAAGCCTCGCAGAGTATAGATATTTCTACAAGGTCTATGTAAAAAGAATGTTAAAAGGCACGAATAAAGTTCCAGACACGTTTAGATTACGTAAAGAGAGAGAGATTAAACTAGAGAATTCACTTAAAACCGAAAAGCTTCAATTTCACGCCTTAGGCTGACGACGAACCAACGATTGATCGTCTTTTACCTTGGAATCCACACGCGAAAGAAACATTTCGATTCAACTTTCATTATCTCGATTTAAGTTATCTCGTGTTAGAGCAATCAATCGATGGGGTTTTACAACAGAGAGTAAAATTAGCCACAAGATTTCACTGAGAAAAGCAAAAATTTACATACCTAAAAAAGGTCGTATTGCAAAATTAGAATCACACCAAACCCTTTGCTAATGAAAGCTGAGGTGTGGGTTTAGGAGGAAGACTGAAGCGGCACGGGAGAGAGAGAAAGAGAGAGAGATAGAGAGAGGAAGAAGAAAGGGACGTGTGATAGTTCAGGCGCGGTACGGGTACGGGTGGTGACCCACCACAGATAAATTCTGGCTACACTTGGTTCATATCCGTACGAATCAACCAATTGTTAGTAAACAACAGGTCAGTTCATTTCTAGAGAAAGGTTTTGACTTATGACTACCAATGCCAAAGACCCAACTGCCTTGCATAGAAAAATTATTTGCAAATTTGCTGCACTAGTTGCATAATGTTGTTGAAATCGAGTAATATAATCATATAGATATAATATTATGATCATTAAGTAAAATCTGAAAATAAAGAAAACATATTTTTGATTAAAATTTCTCTCTAGGAAGTTGTGATATTTGAAAATGAGGTTTATTCAACTTTACATAAAAGGAGCTGAACTAAAATGATATATTTTATTTGTATTCATTAATGTTGTGGAACATTTCCATTAATACATTTAGCTTTTAAGTTGAGTCGTTTAAGTTTACCTTCATCGATTATATTTTGAATTGTTTTTTTGCAACGGATTTCTATCAAATTGAAAAGGCAGAAACCATTTGTCCGAGTAATACAAATCAGAAATAACTGCAAACTATGTTATTCAACCAAAATAAGTTAAAAATAACTGAAAGCAAAATAACCATATTGATACAACGAATATATCCTGTCTCTAAGAAAGTAGTCTGAGGTTTATAAGAACATCTTTATTTCTTCTAATGCAGTGCATAATGAGATTCATTGTCGAGTCCAACTAACCGTCTTTCAATTTTCGTCTCTCACTTCTTTTCTCTTAGATAACTTTCTTAAAAAGTAAAATCAAAAAGTAAAAAATGGATAAAAATGAAAAGTTGGACCGCGCACACTATTTTGAACGTTCCGTCCTACGCACTATTCTGAACGTTTTCATAACTTGTATCTCATACATAACTAAATAAAATAAGTGTTCATATTAGTTAAACAAATGTTTATACTAATTGTTGCAAATATGATGTGCACTTGAAAACTGTA